>PIJE02000013.1:407908-437908 GCA_002895965.2 Coryphaenoides rupestris
GCATTTGAAGGAGTATCATAATGATTATAAGAGCTTGTAAAACATCCCCACACGCAATCAAAATATATATATATCTATGTATATATATATATATATATAACACGGCCACACACTGACGATGTTTGGCGTGGGATTTCCGACGCCGCAGTCCCGTCCGATCGAACACTCAAGCCACCGCTGAAATAATATTTGCAGCGGCCCCGCAAACAGTGACTTTCACCGAGAGCGATCAGTAATGCGCTCATGGCGGTGTGTTTCCCCCGCTCCTGTCCGGAGCCTGTAGGCCCCCCCGACAACACCACCGCCAGCGGCATCGCCGGGGCTAGAGCCAGTTAGCATCTCTAGCGCTACTCCCAGATTTATGCTCCAGATTTACGGTCACATGACAAAGACGGCCCGGACCCCGACGGGAGCGGCTGCAACAACGGACGGGCGGGCCGAGCGTTCTGGCGCATTTGATTTGCTGTCGTACAATTTAGCTAATTTAATTTGATTTAACGGCGAGTGATCACGTATAGAAAGCAGAGTAAATGAAGGCGATGTACAAACGTACTAACATACATCTCTCTCTCTCTCTCTCTCTCTCTCTCGCTCTTGTGCACTCCCTCTCAAACTGTGGATGTGTGTGTGTACGTGTGTGTGTGTGTGTGTGTGTGTGTGTGTGTGTGTGTGTGTGTGTGTGTGTGGTGTGTGTGTGTGTGTGTGTCTCTCTGTGTCTCTAGACGAGGATTTCCCAGGGTCCAGATGGAACTGCGTTGATGAACGGCCGCAGGTCGGCTAGAGACAGAGCTCAAGATATTTATAAGACCTTCTCCTGTGGAGCTCACAGGTTAGTGGAGGCGTGTGACACAAAGTGACACAAAGTCATATTTTTTGTTGCCACCAAAGACAATTTACCGCGGGGTCCTAAAGACAGAATTGATGTTGGGAGCCTGCGTTATCTGTTGCAGCGCACTACAATGGATGGGGGAAAGCACGCCATGTATCAAACCCACTCTTAACGGTGAGAAAATGTTCAAGCGGAACAGCACAATAGGAACAGGACAGCTAATCACGACCCGATAATTGGATGGACCGAAAACATAAATTCATAATGATGTTAATTAATTCAGTGAATCCGTTTATTCACAGGCACTGAGGTGAAGGCAAGCCCTGTAAAAAAGGGAATCGCAGAGCAGCGGTTTGAAATGTCGGGATAAAGACTGGATGTCTGTCCAGTCTTGTTAGGTCTGGACTCGAGACGTTAAACCCGGGTTCTGGACACCATCGCGTATCTGAACCCCCGGTGTCCCGGGGACTAAATCAACACCCACCCGGCTCTAGAATACCAACATGTCTGCCTAATCATCCCCTGCTCTCTAATTGGATGGTATCATATGTTTCTGTTTCTGGCAGCCAGTGGGCGGAGTGTCAAACTGTGTGCGGTGGTGGTGGGGGGGGGGGGGGGTGTCAACATCACCCATCAGGAAGATGATGCTGCTACACACAGACACACACACACACACACACACACACACACACACTCCCCATGTCAAGCACTTTGAGACGCAGCATAAATTAATCATAATAACACTTTATTATCAGCATTATAATATCGAACGTGACCCGCAAAGTTTGTCGAAACGAAACGATCGTCTCCTCTGATCTTCTGTTCCTTCTTACCGTTGGTGTTCACACACTGGATCTGGGGCGTCTGGGTTCCCGGGCCGCACGTCTTCCCGTCGTCAGGGTGACAGCGATCCAGGCTGACCAGGCGCCAGTCGTAGCATCTGGGCTCGTCACACGGGACCGCCTCTAGGAGGTGGGGGCAGTTCCCCGGGCCGCCGGTGGGCGTGTTGGAGACCAGCCTCTTCCTGATCTTGAAGCCTTGCGGGGGGCGGGGGGGGGAAGAAACGGACTTCATGCCTCTGGGAACGCAGCACTGGGAATGCCTGACCCAGTGGTTTCCCAAACGTTTTGCAGAAATACAAGATACTAAAAACATCTGTAAAATGTACTTTTGGATTTATTTGTAACCCCACCATATAAACTGTGGTATTAATGAGAGAACATTAATGGTTAGTTAGTTATTCATAGTTTGTGCTCATGAGTACCATTTCAATTTCATGTATTTTAATAAGAAATGCGCCGTCAAATAACTATCTTATGCGTCAGCAATCTCCCACCACACCCTCTGCGCATCAGTCCAGCCCGAGCAGGGTCAGCGTGGAGATTCTTGGTATTATTATTTTAGTATGGAGACTATGTATAGCGTACTCGTAAAATCGTACATCAGAAAAAACGATAAAATGAATGGATGTCGGAAATGTCGGAAACAATATAAATGGCCAAAGAGTTGGAGGGAGGGCATCCTGTAATTAACATAAGTAATGAGCCCTCTATAAATCGTCTTCATCTGCAGAAGTTTGTTGACCTTGCGGCTCGTTCCTCCTCCTAGTTCTCCGCCTCTTTTAATGAAGCTCATAAAAAAAATCCATGAATTATCGGGAACATTTCAGATACCCATGTGATGTTATGCGAGCTTCACATACACACACACGCCAGCCATGATCTGTATATATATATATATATATATATATATATATATATCTTATATCTTATAACCAGTGTGGGTTCGAGGTGTTAAGAGACACCTTTAAACTCATTAAGTGTATGCTTTAGTGCCGTTCCACTGTGTGTTTTTAATGAAGCCGCCTGGCTAAAGGTTAGGGCTGGGGAGTAAGCTACTGTATAGAATAATCATCGTAGGACTGTAGTCTCAGAAGAGATTATAGGGAGCTTTCACAACATGCAGAACATCGCAATGCTATAATTGTCTCAGTCATCTCTAAGTTAGATACAGGTGTGTATGAATGGTGTTTATATAAAATATAATGTGTATCTCAGTAGCTCAGGAGGTAAGAGCGGTTGTCAGGCAACAGGAAGGTTGCTGGTCCGCTGACGTGTTGGTTGTTACCTTGCAGGGTTGGCACCGCCGTCGGTGTGCGCTTGCTATATATATATAAATGCAATACATTTACCATTTACTTTGTTTTCAAGTTCCTACATGATGTGAGCTGGCGAGATGAATTCAAGGCAACATTGATAAAAACCGCTTTATCGGCATGCATGGGGATGTACGGTAGCCCCGACCGTTTTCCCTTTTGTACCTTTTTTCCCCGCCTGGTCATCACAGTTCTCGAAGGTGCAGGACCCCCAGGCTCCCCAGGGGGACACCTGGCACTCGGTGGGGCACGGGAGCTGGCACAGCTGGGAGCGGCCGGGGACGGGCCCCTGGCACAGCTTGTTCCGCACCGGGGGGGAAGCTAACGGGGGGGGACAAGTCAAAGTGAATGGAAGAAAAAAAAATCCGTTAGCATAGCGCATTAGCATAGCACATTAGCATAGCGTCACGTTTGTCGGGAATTCCACCCGAGCGGTGTCATGTCCTCCATGTCTGTGTTCCCTGTTCCTGTACATGTTTGTGTTTTGTCAGGCCACGTGTTTTCTGTTTGTTCTACGGCTCCGCCCCCCTCACCTGTTACCCGTTGTCACCTGATGGCTTCCTCATTTGTTTCGGGCCAATCATGTGTCCTCAGTTAATCAGTCTGTGTATTTAAACTCTGAGCTTTTCTGGACCACGACTCCACTTTCTGCCTGCTGATTGGATCTGTTGATCCTCTAATGAACTCTCTATCTTTTGAGTGTGTGCCGTAGTGCCGTTTCTCTGTGTTTTTAATGAAGCCCCCTGGCTAAAGGTTAGGGCTGCGGAGTCATCTATAGAGAAATGGTCGCAGGATTGTCGTCTCAGAAGAGAAAATAGACCGATGCTTTCACAACATCGGTTGCTATAATTGAGGTTTTCTGGACGACAACCACTGCTTTTTGCCTGCTGGTTGGATCTGTTGATACTTTAAGAAACTCTCCGTCTTTTGAGATAAATCTGCAAGTGAGTCCTTATCCCACGCTTATGTTTTTGTTTTTTTTTTAAGGAAAAGCTTTTAGGTTTGACAACATTCATCCAGTTTCTCGCACGACTGCAGACACTCAACCAGAATAATGCCACACACAAAAAAAAACACCCTTTTGTTGTTTTTTTTACGAGGTGTGTAGTTTTAGCTGCACAACCACCTGGAAAGAAAAATGAGGACTAGCAACCACCTACAGCAGCCTAGCAACCACCCAGAACACCCTAGCAACCACCTGGAAGCCACCCAGAACATCACAGCATCCTCCCAGAGCACCCAGCATCTAGGAAACCACGTGGACCGCCTAGGACACAGTAGAAAACCACCCTAACACCCACCCAGAACACTGGCAACCGTGCAGAACACCCTAGCAACCGTCCAAATCGCAACCAAAAAGCAACCGAAGCAACCCTAGTGGCCGCCATACAACTACAGCACTAGCTACCTCCCGCCACTCGACTGTACATTGCCGATATACTGTATATATATATACTGTATATATATATATACTGTATCTAAAACTTTATTTTCAGCGAGCTGCACACCACAATTTCTCGTCCGCAGGCTGCACACCACAATTTCTCGTTCGTTTCTATTCATGCCTCATAAGTCTCATAAGACAAGAGCTTTAAAAAAAAGTATAACGGAAAAAAAAAAAACCCCACCAACACACCGCCGTCTGTGAAACGGTGCCATATTTTTCCTGCTCGTTTCTTCCCGGGTTGTTTATCGCCCCCCCCTCCCCCGTTCACATGTCAGGAGTGATGAATTAGCCATGATTACCCCCGTTCTCTCTCTGCAGAGGCAGATCATAAAGGCAGGCGGCGCCCACCCCACTGTCTCCCCACCCCCTGCCACTATCCCCACCCCCTGCCACCTCCACCCTGCTCCCAACACCCTACTATGCGTCATTATTATTATTGTTATTTTTGTTATTATTATTATCATCATGCCAACGGTGCGATCGTCGCAGAAACGGTGGCTCATGCATAATCCGGGGGAATTGTGTTTATTTCCTGCACAGATTCCCCTGCTTCCAAGATTTGCGTTCGGGGATAACAACAGAGATAGCTGCTGAAGCCTGTGCCGGATTCGGTCTGAATTCCCGTCAATGATCCCGAATGAGGCTGAGAGAGATGAGAGAAGGAAGATCACATCTTCCCTCCACAGAGAGAGAGAGAGAGAGAGAGAGAGAGAGAGAGAGAGAGATGAGAGAGAAAGAGAGAAAGAGAGAGAGCGCAAGAGAGAGAGAGAGAGCGAGCGAGAGAGATAGAGAGAGAGAGAACACAGATCTGTGGGAACGCACGTCTCGCAATGTCCCCTGGAAGCCGGCGAAGTCAATGAAGTTGATTTATGAAGTGTGTGAGTGGGATGCACGTTTGCGTACATGCAGTGTGTGTGTGTGTGTGTGTGTGTGTGTGTGTGTGTGTGTGTGTGTGTGTGTGTGTGTGTGTGTGTGTGCGCGTGCATGTGTGTGTGTGTGGTTCAGTCTTGGGTGCACGGCAGTGGTTTCACTGCTTTGAGAAGGTGCATGCTGTCTTTTCAAAGCAGCGTTATCTGCATGCTTGCAGGGTGCTCGCGTTGATAAGAGAACACCCAGTGTGTGTGTGTGTGCGTGTGTGTGTGTGCGTGTGTGTGTGCATGTGTGTGTGTGTATGTACAGTATGTGTGTGTGTGTGTGGTATTTAACCTCCTCTACCCCTAAGCCCCAGCAAGGGTCCTTCGTCTAATTAAAAATGCAGCACTTCACAACATATTGATGGAGTCACGCCACACACACACACACACACACACACACACACACACACACGCATGTGCACGCATGCACACACGATATATTGTATATGCACAGAAACACACACACACACACGCACACACACATCCAACATCCTTGCACTCATATTTATATTCAAACATAATATATAAAAAATATGATAAAATTTTTTAAATACATTGTTTAATAATAAATATGTTCTCATTAGTTTATGGTATCATATATAATCTAGCTATTTCTTCCCATGTTACATATATATTAAATGGCTTATTTATGATAGAATAAAGAGCTATAGGGTGAAATGCGGAAAATAAGCAGAGAATGGGACCCGCGGATGAAGAGCTTCATCTCATTGTCACGCCCACGCCTCTAAAGCCACGCGGGTGCATGTGATCCAATCGTTGCATCAACCGGTGCAACACACGGCGCTCTAACTTAACCAGCCATCCACTATCCGCTAGCTATCTCCGAGCCAGCTGCAGAGAAGGACCCTCCTCCTCCTCCCTCACGGAGCCCAACACAGCTCCTTCTACCCTTCCTCTCCCTGGCTCTAATCCGCCCTTCATCTGCGCTAATCAACGGCCGACTCATCTGAGCCCACGTGTTTCAACCAGCAACACCACCACCACCACCACCACCACCACCACCACCAACACTCGTCCTGTTGCAAGAGCCAAAAAGCCAAAGAGGAAGTGGAAAATATAATAATGAGAGTTGAATTCGTTATATTGTTCCGTGTAACGCTTGTTTGTGTCAAATATCTTTGTGTGACCTTTGGTTCATCTGTTGTGGGTTTGTTTTGTTGAACATGCTGTCATTGGACTGGTATGGTATCGTATGGTTATGTTATTTCTTCCATAATTACCCTACCTACTACTCCAGTAATACTACTACTACTACTGCTGCTGCTGCTACAATATGAAATTACTTTTGTTGTCATTTATGATGACAAGCGCGGCCATGTTGTCATGACAGAAAAAAAAAGCTATTACTGAAAAAGCTATGAAGTAAAAAGAGAAATCTAAACATTCTCTAGCAAGTATCAGGCAATTCCCTGTGTCAAGGCATCCGAATAAACTGTGGCGAGCGTACTTCACAAGACGTACGGAATTAGAGACGATCTGAGAACGGGAAACGGAGCGTTAGCCCAAGGATTCAGCCGCCGTTTGAAGAGACGCGGCTCCAGCCGTCGTTTCCCAGGGATTCCCGCACACTTCCGCTTGTTCCCGCTAGAGCTTTGAAGACGAACGAGTGAGGAAGGACGGACGGAACCCTAATTCCCGGCGAACTGTACGGGGGGAACGCTCGCTCTTTAAAACGGACTGGAAGTGACGCAGCGTAGCGCCTCACGCTGAGCCGGGCCGGGGGAGCGGCGGCACTAATCCACGCCCCCCCTGTGGAGACGCTCTGCCTGCTGTATTATCAGCGCTCAATCCCTTTGTGGGAACAAAATGGAGGATCAGAGTATTGGTGAGGAATAACACTGACACAATTTGAGGAATTATGTTTTGTTATTGTCGTACAGGGACACTTAGAAGGAAATAATCACAAGCTTCTGGAGAAAGAAAAAACAAGTAGAAAAAAATGGAAAAACGTGGATTAGATTAAAAGTACAATTATTTTTGAATTATTTTGTATTTATTATTATAACATTTTCTTGTAATACAATGTTAATAATATGAATAAATAATATGAATGAGAAATAAAGACAATATATTATAATATATTGTCGTTATTATATACAGTATATTAGAATATATAATATTTAGGTAAAATTCAGTCAAGTGGACATCGAGTACAACTGTTGGCTTGTTCTAGGTGTAAATGGTAGTCGGAGACAGAAGATAAGGTACCTTTAGATCTCCTCATTATAAGAGGAATCAACAGAACTGAACATATGCAGACGGCAGGAGAGACGAGAGAACAGACGAATGGCAGGAAGATCAAAGAGCAAACGGAGGAATAAAGCTGAGCATTGAGGAGAGGACAACATGGGCTGCCGTGGAAGTGGAAAATATATGGAATGCATCAATGTTTCTGCAGAGATGTGCTTTGGGAGAAGCCCGTTTACTCGAATCGAAAACACTAGAATGTCTTACATGATCACCTGTATGATCCCGGGAATGTAACTTAACTCAGAGTAAGCATAGCCATCCTGGTCACATATCACCATGGCAACACGCTATGACGACACGCATGGGGCGGTTTCTGATCTGGCGGGTTGCAACTTGGTGCTGCCATCTCCTCTGCTCTGAGCAATGATGAATTCATGCGGAGGTTGAGGTCAAAAATGCCCTGGGTGGGAGGGACCCTGGGCGGGGCGGGGGGCAGTGGGGAGGATGGAGGGCGTTGGGTGGAGGGCGGCAGTCACCCGAGGACGAACCTACCTTGTAATAGGGAAAAAGTGACGGAGGGGAGCGGGGGGGGTGTTATGTTTCAATCTGTCCCTCCTGTCTTGAGCTGACCTGCATGGAGGGGGAGACGTTGCCCGCTATTGAGTGACGTGCATGCAACACACACACGCACACACACACAGCACACACGCAGCACACAACACACACACAGGCATGCAGGGATGAATGCACACACACACACACACACACACACCACACACACACACACAACACACACACACAACACCACACACACACACACACACACACACACACACACACACACACACACACACACACACACAAACACACACACACACACACACAACGCTTCTCATACACATGCTCTCATACACACATATGCACACACAACCTCATGCGATACATACCAAGCGGGAACACACACACACACACACAGAGCGAGCGAGGGAGTGGCACTATCAGTCACTACGGCGGACAGAGGTGAACGGAGCACCCAGCGGTGACGGCGCCCTCAGCAGGAAGGCAAACGTGTGTTTATAAAGCAGCTCTTTGATTACATGCAAGAATGTGTTACATGGATGGGGTTTGTTGTTGTTGTTGTTGTTGTTTGTTGTTGTTGTTGTTAAGCGTGTGTATGGGGCAACACTGCACTGTGTGTCCCCATACACACGCACACAAGACCAACCCACCTCGCGACCTACCTGCTCACTTCCTGTCAAAGAGCTCTTCTCATTAATGGCCCCTTGGCTGTGTGTGTGTGTGTGTGTGTGTGTGTGTGTGTGTGTGTGTGTGTGAGGGGGGGGGGGGGGGATCTAATGTCAGAGATGTGTTGTGATTGGCTAGGAAACAGGAAGTAGCAAAGATGCAGATTGCAGATGTCAATCCCCACTCGCAGATGCCAGTGGGGATTCTTCTTTCTCTGGTTCTGCAGCACGCGGTGATGTTTATGTATGAGGGAGAGACAGAGAGAATGGAGAGAGAGAGAGAAGAGAGAGAGAGAGAGAGAGAGAGAGAGAGAGAGAGAGAGAGAGAGAGAGAGAGAGAGGCAGAGAGTGAGAGAGAGAGTCAATTAGCGAGTAAGAGCAGAGGGAAGAGACAGAGAGAGAGAAGGGAGCGAGAGAAAACAGAAGGAAGGAGGAAGAGTGAAACAGGGAACAACTGAAGTGAAAACAACTCATCTATGAGAGATGGAAAATTCGAGGAAACAAAGTATGCAACCAGTTACACAGAAAGAGAGCAAGACTCTCTCTCCTTCTCTCTCTCTCTCTCTCTCTCTCTTATCTATCTTACACACTCTCTCTCTCTCTCTCTCTCTCTCTCTCTCTCTCTCTCTCTCTCTCTCTCTCTCTCTCTCTCTCTCTCTCTCTCTCTCTCTCTTCTCTCTCTCTCTCTCTCTCTCTCTCTCTCTCTCTCTCTCTCTCACTCAGCAGGACACTGGGAGATTACATCGCCAACAGAGGCAAGAGAAATCCTGTGCCAAGAAGATTAGAACACACTCCATTTACACTCACCCTGCGACAACCTGTATGTGTGTGTGCGTGTGGGTGCATAGATACGATCCCCAACCCTCACCCTACACACACACACACACACACACACACGTACACACATCTCACACACACACACACACACCTACCTGCGCCCACGCACGTCGAGGACACGTCAGGCACCGACTCTGCGCGAATAGCCCCTTTCACACCACTCATCGTGCTCTTATGAACGTATGAATCTCTTACCGCTTAGCACTCCACACACACATGCACACACACACGCACACACACACACACACACACACGCACGCCGGTGTCTATCTCGACACGTATGACTGCTTCGCTTTCTTTCCACCCACATGTGCCATCCAACCGCAACTCAGTACTCCCACTGCATCCCGACCGAAGGCACTCGGAGAAAACACAGCTAGAAAGAGCTTACTGTAATTAAAAAAGCCTTCCAGGTTTGTATTATATGATCTCTCCATTATGCCAGTAATCCCTGTTCCAGTAATTGACTGTGTGTGTTGGCCCTGGGCGACCCGGGATACAGATACACCTCGTCTCGGGTGTATATGGAAGAAAGAGATGGACAGCTGTTTAGCGTTTTTTCCCGTGCACTTTAATTACCTTTCCCCGTCCTTATGAGTCAACTGCACCGGGGTCAACTCGGAGATCTCTCTTTTCACAACCTCTTCGCAGCCACGTCGTGTCTTCAAGAACGGCGTTCAGAATACCACCGCACACATGAGCAGCAGTGCATCTCAATGAGTCACCGTTTCAGTTCACCTCAGGGTTTCAACTCTCCAGAGTAAATACCAGGATATTGCTATATTCTATTCTTTCTCCATTCGCACTGTACTGTAGCTCGGGAAGCCTGGAAGTCATGCGTTTCATCGCCAATAGACGATTGCAGCTCGCCGCTCTCTTTAAGTGGCACGTGGCGATAAAACGTGAAAGGTGAATGACGCAACCGCGCCTCTGAAGCCGACTGAAAGGGATTCTCCCGGGGTTGTGGGTCTTCGCGCACACACACACTCTCTCTCTCTCACGCAATCTCCCCCCCCGCCGTAGGCCTCTGACGGCTCAGCCCTAACGCCCTCCTTAAGAGGGCCGCTTTGACTCTAAGCTGGCTTGACAAGTGTCACGTAAAAAAAAAAAGGCCTTTGCACTTTCAATGACTCCAAAAGGTCAAGCAGGCGGCAGCACCCCGGGGTGGAGGGCGTCGGCGCGAGGAGACGACTGAAGAAAGAGGGTGATGAGGTCACAGCAGGGTGTTTGTTTGCCGTGTGTTTGGACATGAAGCTGAGGCGCCGTCCTGTTGTTGTTGTTGTTGTTGTTGTTGTTGTTGTACGATGAGTACGGCTGTGTTGCTCTGCATACGCTCGCTGTAGCGCTGGTTCATGACTTGCCGGCATGAAGGCACCGTGTGTGACTTCATGGCCACGTTCCCAGACCAATAAATGAAGACATTATTAACCATTCACTAGGATCACAATAATAAACAAAATGTGGAAATGTGGAATTTTGCAAGAGATTGTATGTTGTAGTTGTTCCCAACCGGTGGGCTTTATCTAAATACCTTTACACTCGCGTCCTGAATACTCTTTGTTCCTGTTCCACTTGACATTTCTCTTGAAGGTTTTACCACATAACTGAGATGTGGTAAACTTTAAGCTAAGAGGCTCTTAAGATCATAACCCACCATAATGGTCTCTCATCATCGCCGCCTCCGTTTCCTCAGAGGTGACTGCATATTGCGCGTGAGGCGTGGAAAAGACTCGACCCCCCCCCCCCCCCGCGACCTCCCGGTGCTCTGACCTTTGTCCTTGTCCCGGAGGTCGCTGAGGGAGGTGAGGGCCTCGGCGTTTCCCTGGACACAGTACACCTCCCGGGTCTGCAGGCCGCCGCCGCACAGGCCCGTCTGGTTGCCGCGCCGACGGTCCTGTTGGCTCAGCAACAGGTCCACCCTGCAGTCGCTCCACTCGGTGCTCCTCCAGGCGTACCTGGGCGAGGGAAAAAAGTGAAACCATGATGGGAGAGGGACATACAGAGAGAGAGAGAGAGAGAGAGAGAGAGAGAGAGAGAGAGAGAGAGAGAGAGAGAGAGAGAGAGAGAGACAGAGAGAGAGCGGGAAAGAGTGAGAGAAAGAGAGAGAGGGAGAGACAATGTTATGTGGGTGGTGGGTGATTTATTGTAAAAATACAATTAGAATCAGGCAAATGCAGTTCAATCTTGGAAGAAAGCAAAACATGTGCAGTGTCAAAGAATCCAATAATTTCGCTGCTATTTTTCACCGCATTGTTGCAAGATGAATGCCAGTCCACTCTAACTCAGAAACAGAAACAGAAAGCACACAGACAATGGGCAATGGGAGAACTAAGGACAGTACTTTCATTTAAAAAACAGAAATACATAACATCAGTGAGGACAAAAAAACTAAACAAACGGTTACCCTGACAAAATAAAATCTACTCAATCCATCAGAAACTTTACAAAGAACAGGAACTGCAGTGGCGAAACCAATTATGTGTGTGTGCCTGCGCTGATGTGTGTGTGTGTGTGTGTGTGTGTGTGTGTGCGCGCGTGAGTGTGTGTTACTCTAGCATCCTCGCAGGCTACGGCCGTTTGTCTATACTTTCTGTTTGGCCCCATCCCAAGCACTCGTAATAATCTGTCTCCATATGCTGTAGCCCACACACACACACACACACACACACACGCATATACACACACACACACACACACACACACACACACACACACACACACACACACACACACACACACACACACACACACACACACACACACACACACACACACACACACACACACACACACACACACACACACACATATGCGTGTGCACACAAGGCCACCCTGGAGAGCAAATTAGCTGTCTGATGGTGAATGAAGAGAAAGGCATATGGCCTCTGTCTGGGAGAACACAGAACACCGTGTCTCCAGTACTCACTCACTCTCTCTCTCTCTCTCTCTCTCTCTCTCTCTGACTGTGTATCTCTCTTTTTCCCTCTGTCTCTGTCGCTCTCTCTTTGTCTCTCTCTCTCTTTTTCCTGGAATAATGAATGAATGCATGAGTCCCACAGCACAGACAGACAGACAGTCTGTCGTAGTCTCCCACCAGAGAGACAAGATTACATGTGTCTGTCTGGCCGAGGGGTGAGGCACACACACACACCCACACACACACACACACACACACACACACACACACACACACGCAGTACGTGTTCCAGAGAATCCCTCTGTCCGCTCTTTGTGTTGGTTGGCCTAGTCATCTTGTGTTCCTGTGAGGGTTGTTAGGGTGATTGGTTCTTGGTGTGTGTGTGTGTGTGTGTGTGTGTGTGTGTGTGTGTGTGTGTGTGCATGTGTGTGTGTGGTGCGTGTGTGTGGCGCATGTGTGTGTGTGTGTGTGTGTGTGTGTGTCTCTGAGAGTGAGCATGTGGCAGCTGGAGTGTACCAAGCCCAGTGAGAGTGGGCCAGCCAGTTGCCAACTTCTGCCACTGGGTTTAGAGTTAGGGTTTGGGGGTTAGGTGAAGGCTGAAGTGGACCCTCCCACCGGTGTTACCATGACAACAACAACAACAACAACAACAACAACAACAACAACAACCATAGCACAAACTCACGTGGGGCAGGGCGGCGCCGTTCCCGGGCCCTGCGGTTCGCACGCCTCCGTCTCCTCCAGGGCAGGGCAGGGCAGCCCCTCCTCGCCGACGGCGAACTGCAGCACGCTGCGGAGGCGGGAGCGCACGCCGCCGGGGGCCCCGGGGTCCCAGCAGGCCTTGGAGCAGGGGCCCCAGGCGCCCCAGGCACTCAGCTGGCAGTCCTTGGGCAGGAGGCAGGACTGGACAGTGTGCGGCAGGTCCAGCGGTGCACACAGGCTGGGGGGGGTGGAGGGTCACAAGGACGGGGAGGTGTCAACGCTGGGGACATTTGGTTGGAGCTCCAGAGATGCCGCCATGTCTGTGTTTGTGACTGGCTCATAGTGGGATAAAAAGAATGTCTGGAATTGGCTTTGGATGAGGATTTGGAGAGAGTTTGAAGCAGATACCTTGTGGGACGTCATTAAACTGCCAATGCTGTGCGATGGTGAGTTACGTTCCTAATGGGACAAGCAACGTCTGGAATTTTTTGGATCTAAAATCTTTTGCCCACTTTTTTATCGTCCATTAATGGTAATGAAGTGCTTAACTTCCGGGCATCCGCAACTTCTACCGCAAATCGAGTATAGATTAAAAGAAAGGGGGGGGGGGGGGTGGGACTTTGGCTCGGCAAACTGCAGACGAGGCCGATGAAGATCACCAATGACCCGCTCCGCCATCTTTATGACTCATCAGGCGCCCCCCAGGTAAAACCAGCCCAGCGGAAACAAGGCTGGAGCGAGACCTTGAACCCTTCGAAGGGAAGCGACGGCTCCGCAGAGAGCGAGTAAAGCAGGACTTAACGGTCTTCGAACGTGTCAGCGGGAGAGGAACGCCAAGAGTCTGATTCACGTGAAGCTCCCGGCCGCCGGGCTACATTTCCTCTTCATCCCATTAGCATACAACATTTCACATTATGAATAATACAAAGGGAGCAAAGGTACAACTATGAGCTAATGCTAAGTCCATCAAGGGCTGACATGAAGGACGTTTACGAGTAATGAACACGGCGTCCTCCTCGGAATCATTAGAAATTTGTTCTAAGTAAAGAGGCGCGCATTATGCTAGCCAGACCGCATGTCTTTCCCCTGGAGCCATTGCAGCTGACGAGCTATTAGAGATAATTACAGCTCTGCTTCATTTAGAAACCCCTCATTTAGTCGCCGCCGCCACACTTCACCTCTGCCGCCCCAATCGCTCGCACGAAATGAGGAAGTGTATGTAGAGTTTCCGCTGTTTTTCCCTCTTTCATTTGTCTCTGTTGTCCTCTCTCCCTCCATTTCTTTTTTTTTTAGCTCTGCTTATTTCTCTATTTCGTTCCTTCTTTCTTTCTTTTTTTTGCCCCCTTTCTATGGAACACTAGACTGAAGAACGTAGTGAAGATTTGTGATCTTCTGATTGGAGACATGATTCTCACATGTGTAAATTAATTTCTGAATAAATGCTAAATCAATACACTAATTATTTTTATTTATATCAATTGTTCATTCATCACTTCGATAGAAATGGCAGCAGATAAACATAACTTCTTTATTGTAAGATAATAAACTCGTATTAATATCGTTTGACACGTATTGTTATTTAGTTTTGCCACTAAAAATGTAAACTTAGGAGCACAGTGCTTGCTGGGGAACAAGTCATTGTAGAGCCCTGCAGCTAGTGTCAGCACTAAGGCTGTTTTAACTCGCATCATTTTGCTCAGAGATTACAAGTAAAGCTCCGACCTCTTTGACACAGAACAGCTTTAAAACGTACGTGTCCCGTGACTTCAATTACGCCGGCAAATAACTAAATACTGACAGGACTATATAGGGCTGAGGAGCATTTCACCAGGAGTTTGCATTCCTGGTGAAGGCTACCAGTTTGGTTTGTAATGTTATTTAGTTTATTTCTGGACAGTTTAGATATCCAAGACAATAATGGCATAAATTAAGCCAAGAGCAACGCTAGGTTTCATACTGTGGGAGTGTGTGTGTGTGTGTTTGGCGGCTGGCTGGCTTAATTAGCCTCACCTGGCCCAGTTAGAGTCTGGGGGGGGGGGGGGGGGGGTCTGTGGTGCGTTGGGTAATCAGTGCCCCACAGGTTAAGTCAGCCACCAGCACATACACACTCAGGAGAGTGCTAGCATGCTAGCTGGTACCATCTGCTCCGTGTCATTTCATACCAACAGCTGCAATAAACAGGATTTCAACACCCCGACTGCCTGTGTCCTTGGAGGAGGCCCGAACTAAGCCACTTAGGTGGCATTGTGGCAAGTGGTCTTTGCTACACATACATTTTATAGTCAACATGTCATTATATTTGTCCATTGACCTAAGCACCCTTGTAAAACTTTATAGGTGCTGAAACCAGGTCCAGTAGGCATAATGACATCAGGCACCATGCCTGTCAGAAGGAGGAATTAGGTCATTGAAAGTCAATTCTGATGTGGCTGTTGTGCATAAACATAATTGTGATTTTGCTAAATGCCATATCATACAATTGTTCCCCATGACTACACTTACAATACATGCACTCCATCCATACCTTTCTTTCTTTCGCTCCATTTCTTTCGTAACTTCTTTTGTTTCCCTCTTATTTTCCTAACCACCGCGTCCTCACAAATTGAACCACCATTGTGCCACATAACCTTTTGAAGTGGTGCGGTACAGCGGAGAGCCACAACATGAGGAATTGCCGCCTGTGTTACGACGCCAAACACACTTGAAGCGTTCAATCATTTCTGCGCTGGAGAAAAAATGAAACAGATTTGAAGTGAGTGAGTGAAACAAAGTGAGATAGAGAGAGAGAGAGAGAGAGAGAGAGAGAGAAAGGGGGGGTAGTTCCATGAAGGTTCCATTTCCTTCCCTGGACCCTGAACCCAGATTTCTGAGAGTGACCAAATGACCCATTTTTCCCTGCGACTGGATCCTTTTTTGTGCGCATTTTGTTTGCTTGTCCCTCTGCCCAAGCAAGTTCCAAGTTTTTTTCCGGTAAAGTTTTCTTGGGAATCGTCATTATTTTTCTCATCTCGGTCACTGAGACGAAACAGAGAACAGCATAATTCTCCCTCTGTCTCCTGCGTTGAGTTGATGATGTCTCCTCTAAACTGCTCTGGTTTTGAACGCCTGAACGTTTTTTGAACAACAGTGAAGGCACAAATGGCCGTGATTTCCAACACGCACGCACGACTCCTTTCCCGAACAGCAATTCATACAAAATTTACGGAAAAAAAAATGATGAAAAGACTCGCCGCCACTGAATCGAGAGCGGAAAAGAGTATTCTATATAGGTCATCTTATTAAGAGATGACATTCACACAACTTCAACGCACAGCAGAAATAACAATGCCTGTGCGTAGAGGAAGGATGAAAACACACTTGACGGTGGGGACTATGACAACACGCAAATATAGTTTGTGATCTGCCGTTAACTGCCAACGTGAGATCATGTGGGAAGTGATATGAAGGCTGATTAACGAGACGTAGGTGTGTGATGGAGGCGCTTGACTCTCAGTTGGGAGACAGTGGCGGATGCGCATTTAAGGAATCTGTATCTGTCACACAGTGCAGGATAATCTAGTGGTTAAGCCGTTGGCCACCCAGCTGAGAGGTTTTTTTTTTCCTTTTTCGAACCCCCGATGTCTACAGTTTCGGTGTAGGCATCACTGAGCAAGACGCTACTACCTGCACCTTAATGGCGTGTCTCTGAATGCAGTGTGAGCCACTTGGGATAAAAATGGTTACTAAATAGTGTTAAAAGGAAATTAGTGGCATGCAGCGAGAGGGACGTTCAGAGTGCACAGGGCTTGACGGGGTTAATGCTCCATTTTTTAAGGAAAGAGTGGCAAAAAAAAACAAACAAGTATGAATATTTCACAAGCCAAAAATAAACAAGTCAAGGATGAATATTCATGGTCCTCTGAGCATCAGAGTTGTTTTCAGGGGGTTCCTTTGAAATGGTATGATCCCAGTTACTGATCGGGGGGAACTTGGCATTGACAATACATCAATAAGCTCATTGAGTGCATAATGGATCACATCTCTGCGTACAGTGCGTGTGACGGCCAATGGCGTGAATACGATTGCCTTATATTGTCCTCAAGATCAAAATACTTTTTCCTCTTCTAAAATACAAGATCCAGGGAGACAGCATTGGTAATTGAAAAGGGCAGTGACAGTCAATGGAAACAAGGCATTGAGGAGCTATGGAAGCTTTGCTGAAAAGTAACTTCCACAATGTCATGTCGTTTCTGCAAATGTTGACATGACGGAAAAGGACTGTATGAAGTATTCTTGATCAATAACTCTTTGTCAGGGCTCATGTTCAGTTGTCAGAACGTCAGGAGCTAACAGGCAATATTTTTACTCTGAAATAGCAATATAAGCAGAAGCTTAGATAAGGTAAGATAGTGCTTTATCAATCCCTGACAGGAAATTTGATCGTGGCGGTGGTTCAGATATGATGTGTGATGGGTGTATGAGCCAATAGACGGCAGCAAGTGGATGGCATCGAGACAGACGGGTAGATGACTCACCTTATCTCGACGGTGGTCCCGTTCCAGTGGTTGCAGTTGACGTCCCGGGTCTGGTACCCCACCTGGATGTCCCAGAAGGGGCTCTCCTGGCGGTTCAGGCGATTCCTGGTCCGTTTCTTCTGGATCAGCTCCCTGGTCTCTGGGTCTTTGGACCCAACCTTATCCCTGATCCCCGGGCCCTTGCCCCTTCGGTGCTTGGCCTGGCGTGCCGACCGCGTCTGAGGGAGAGCACAGGGGCCCCAGGGATCAACCCGCAGGCTGTACACCCCCTCAGGGGCGGTGCAAGGGCCCGGCTTGCAGGAGTTAAACTCGGTGAGGTTGGGACAGCCGACGCCCCCGAACATTGGGGGCACCAGGACACTTCGGACCCGGTTCATGAGGCCGGTCCCGCAGGTCTTGGAGCAGGGGGTCCAAGGAGAGTACTGCGACACCACACAGTCCTGTGGGCAGGGGATCAGGCAGGCCTGTTCCAGACGGGGCTTGGGCTCAAAGTACTCACATATGGCATCCTCCGCTGGGGATCCGTCTGCCCTGAGCATGCAGCCCACCTCCCTCAACTGGGTTCCCTCCTCGCCGCCATGGCATTCAGCCGGCCGCAGAGCCCCGTTGGCCCTCACCGAAACTGGCACGCACTGGTTCCAGGCTCCCAGCTGCCAGTCGTACAGGTCCTTGTGCCAGTCGCACACGCGGAAGCAGTTCCTCTGGTTGGAGGGGCGCTGGGCTTGGTCACAGTTGGTGTGGAGGGTAGTCCAGCCGTCCACGTGGGCACACCAGACAGCCCGGCTCTGGCTGCCACCAGGGCCACAGTCGCTGCCCATACACCTCCCCCACGGCCCTGGAGAAGACCACACAGAGTTAGACGCAGTTACTCTGACAGAAACAAATTAGTCACGGATAGTTAAAGCAAGAAATATACCCCCGAGACCGGGATGGACTTTGTTTCAAGTATCAACTATCGATCAAATACATTCAGGACAGTGTCAATGATACTACTCTCAATTAAAGTTATATTTCATCAAGGCTAAAGGCCTAAAGGCCGGTTGCAGACATTGGGGAATGAACCCAGCCACTCTATAGGCCTACAATTAAACCTTGGGTCCATGGGTCATCATTTGTTGTCTTTCTTCTCGTGACTAGTGAATATTACCCACGTGAATTTAAAATTGCCAATGTACGCAGGTTGGATATGCAAAATCAAAATCCCCACAGGGAAGAAATGTTTAATGATTATTTCACCTCATGCTCGCTGGGCCTCGCCATAGCAAATACACGTCATTAGCTTATAGCCTTTAGCTAAATGCCTCCTGTGCGGTTGGCAGGTTGAGGGGAAAGTGTTATCTGGACACAGGCAACAACCAATTACTCTTCGTATGTTGAAGATGGAGGAGAGAACCTCGCTGGAAAAACAGAAGAATACACTGAGAGGTTGTTGGGTTCAGTCAACACAGAGGACAGAATGTAAGCACGCTGCTCATCTCATCCCCAACACTTAGTCACTACCAAGCTGGCGGTCGTGACTAACTGACATCAAAACATGTTTCCAACCTAAATACATGATAACAATTCAACTTGTGCTGATACGAGTGCCACTGCTACTACGACTGCAAAAATAATAAATACTACAAACTAATATCAGATGGGTCCTCGTGTCATTTTAAATGGCTACGGATGTACTTGCGGCCGAGGTGTTAATGAGCAGAGGGGAAGGATTGGTAGAAAAGGGCTTCTGCCATTTTATCTGAGCGAAGGGACATTTGCTTGCTAAGTGTTGTCAATTTGAAGCTGCATTTGACCACAAACCCAACCCTTGTGGGTAGACGAGTGTCGGTTTGAATGCCACTTGGTGAGAAAGAAATACAACGCACTATAATTATCTATTCAGCGGAAACATACTGGGATTTATGATTCTCTGCAATGCCACCGTGGAGTGTGTGTGGTTGGTGGCCGGTTTAAACAGCCTCACCTGGCCCCGGGTCGGCCCGATGAGTCTCTGGGGTTGGGCGAGGCTGCGTTGGCTAATCAATGCACACACATTAAACCAGCCGAACCACACACACACACACACTCAGGGAGAGCGCTGGCATGCTCACTTTGTACCACCTGCTCTGTCCACAAACAAATAAACTCTGCAAATGAAAACCACCTTCCTGCGTCCCGGTTCCGGAGGAGCCCAGCAGAAGCCGGCTCATAGCAGGCGACACCGCTGCAGTCACCCAGCCCTGATCAGCCGGGCGCCATTCTGCCAGAAGGCGGTTGGACGCTTTCACAGCCCAACCAGACACACACGCCGAGAAGTAAACTTTATGTCGGCCTACAATAGGTTTGTTTTTATTGAGTGAATAATATTGTGCGTGGAATTCCTAGGCGTATGCAGGTATCGGCTGTTCTTGTATAAAGGTAAAGATGTAGCCTGGACGATGCTATAAAAGTCCAGTTATATCCTCCTGGGTGTGGAGATCCAAGCCAGATCCCGGCTCTATCTGAGCCAACCATCCATTTAATGAACATCCAATTTCCCATCTGGCAGAGCGCTCACCTCTCCAGAGGATGGGTCACTTCTCCGGGCTCCGCCAGGTATTTGTTGGTTATTGATCAAGTCCGTGTCACCGCTCCCACGGCACACGCTGTCACCTCTCCTGGAGATCAGGGTCAACTGAAGAACGGGGGGATTGTATGACCAGTGGCTTTTATTTTATTTGTTAATTTCTCTTCCAGAATTTCTTCCCGTCTCTGTTCCCAGGAAAGCTGGTAATATTTCGGCATGTTGGAATACGTCTTTCTCTGTGTGTCTATATTTTATTTCATTTAAGAAAATCAATAATCGTAAAATAAAGAATGAATAAAACTCCCTGAAGCCATTTCCCCCCCCCACCGATAAACTGCAATGCAAAAACACCAATTTCACATCTCACTCAATCGATTGGTGTCACGGTCTGAGTGAGTCGTCCACGCGGAGTCATTCAGTTCAAACGACTCCATTAGCCTCACTAAACACTGTCGATATGACAACCAAAACGACTCCTTCCAGCTCGTTGCATTGAGTCACACAGCAAACGTGTTGTCCTCTCCGATGTGTCCCGATTAAAACTGCCCCACCAGACACAGAACACACACAATCATTATGTGAGCAGGTTCCAGGGAGTGGATTTGTTTTATGTTCTTATACCTAGAATCAAAAACAATGTACAAATATGTAAAATATGAATGGTTGTTGAATACATTCAATCATATATATGTTGCTGATCAATAAAGTTAAAACCACAAATAGAAGTGTGCCTCGGCTTTTTCCCATGTTAAGCGCCACCACTAAAATGAATAACAATGCCAAATGATAAGACGCTCATAGTAGTTTCCTCTACAATATACATTCTACTAAATGATAATAGTGTCATAGTTCCTAGGCCACCACATTATTAATAACGATATAGTGATAACGATAATAGTATAAGTCGAGTTAATTTCCAGTCCGGGTGGATGGTGGGGTTCTGAAGTGGGGGGTGCATGGGAAGGGAAAGGTTGGGAGACTCCCAGTCCATGTGACTGCTCAGCGCCAGGAGGACGCTATGTAATGCAGATCATATTAGTGTGTAAAGAGCTTTGTTTGCTCAGACTTAAGTACCATTAGATGCCATTAAAGGAAGCAGACATTAGCACGTTGGCCCCTAGCTCCCTATGGCCAGCCCTCTGAAGTATGTGTTATCAGGCTCAATGATTATACCATAGTACATTTTATTTTATTTTTTACAACGCTATGATGACCGTGAAAGTCGTCAGGCGTTAACGTGAGAAAGGGGCAGAATATTGCGAAAGATGAAAAGAAAGAGAGGAAGATATCTGAGGGGAACTCTGCAAGCTGTTTAACATTCAGTCACAACGCTAACTCAAGCTTGCTCGCTCACTCCCTTATGAATCAATGCCCTGGGCGCTCCGACGCTAATCTACCCTCCGCTAGCTTAATAAAGCGCTCTCTCTCTCTCTCTCTCTCTCTCTCTCTCTCTCTCTCTCTCTCTCTCTCTCTCTCTCTCTCTCTCTCTCTCTCTCTCTCTCTCTCTCTCTCTCTCTCTCTCTCTCTCTCTCTCTCTCTCTCTCTCTCTCTCTCTCTCTCTCTCTCTCTCTCTCTCTCTCTCATGATCTGTGATTCATTCGCCAACTATTTCACCGTGAGCGTGGCTTAGAGGCGTGTCTGGTCGGTTTCGGATTCACTAAAGCTCCCGCCGAGGTAAATACTTCACTCTTTTATCTTTTCCTTATTTCGTCTTCATCGATCAAAATGTCAAAAGTTTAGAAACTTTTAAATCTATACTGAGTGACTGCAGCAGATATTCTTGGATGCTGTCTTTTAAATGTTACATTCATGAGTCAATAGACGGGGTGGACGGCAAGATAATCTAACCCAGAGTTTTCCAACCTGTGCAACGCGTACCACCAGTGGTTCGTTAGAATTGTGTATAAGCTGGGCTTTTTACTGGTTTTAACAGATGACATCACATCACCCCAATCCTGCATTCTCTTCAGTGGCTCCCTGTTCGTTTTAGAATTGATTTTAAGATTTTACTGATCACGTTTAAAGCACGTCTGGGTCTGGCCGCAAGCTACATTGCAGAAATGTTGACTCCATATGAGCCAGCTCACAGCCTTAGATCCTCAGGTGGGACACTTCTGGCCGTTCCAAAATCTAAAGGTGACCAGGCTTCTGCCATCAGGACCCTCGCTTTGGAACAGACTGCTTCTTGCCATTTTTACAGACTTGCTTTTATGTGAGTTGTCTTTTTATTGCCTTTATTCTTTTATTGCTTAACTTTACCATGATCTTGTCTTGCTTTTGTTTGGCCTTTCTGTTCTGCTTTTTGTTATATTGTCTTCTGAGTAACCTGTTTTTGCTTTGTCTGTCAAAGCACTTTGTTAACTCTGTTTTTAAAAAGTGCTATACAATAAAGTTATTATTATTAATTATTATTATTAATAATAATAATAATAATAATAATAATAAGATGATGATGATCATCAACCCCCACCTGCCCCTTAATGCCATGATGTGAATACTGGCACATGGGTACAAGCATCTGCTCAGTGACTAAATACTAATAGTCTAAATAGAGTCAACAGTTGTACTAATGTATTCAGAAATGTGTGGCGCGTCCACGGGGCTGTGTCGTCGCTATAGCTAAGTAGTAGCTTGGAGACGCGCCGCCTGCTTCGACACGTAAGCAATGTGCTCCCAGCCCTGCATTCTGTGTCAAAAATATCAAGCCGTGAAATACTTCAGTGCTGGTGCCTGATAAAACTCCAAAGGTCAGCCAGTGTCCTTGGCGGAGACACCATCTTCAAATGTCACCGCTGTCAGTACGGGCAGAAAAACTATCCGTCAGCCTCTGAGCTGTGGGCCGCGCTCGCCGGGCTTTCAATGAAGAATCCGGAGGAATCACATGAGTAGAGGAGGTACGGCTGATTAACCTCCTGATGTAAACAAGCTGCTGTTACTCCTGGTGAGGGAAGCACCAGCAGCATACTATACTATAGTACACACACACACACACACACACACACACCTATACATCCACGACATGCACACACACGCATGCACATGCATGCACACACACACACACCTATACATCCATGACATGCACCACCATGCGCACACCACACACAACACACACACCTATACATCCACGACATTGCACACACACACACACACACACACACACACACACATGCATGCACACACCACAAACACACTCCTTCAAGCAATCTCGTTCCTTATTTGTCTGATTTCCCTTAAGAGCACCACCACACACACACACACACACACACACACACACACACACACACACTTGTCTGTGTGTGTGTGTTGTGTCACCCAACAAACGCTCACTGCTGACACCCCATAAAAAATGCAGGTGAGCGTCTCTCCTCCAGTCTGTGATGTGTGTGTGTGTGTGTGTTTGTCAGGGAGAGAGATGTGTGTGTTGTGATGGCTTCAGGACCTCCTGTCCTAGTTTACCTTGGTCCCCCCCTCCTCCCCACCCAAGATCCACACCCCTCAGGTGATGGGACCATGTAAAGTGTGTGTGTGTGTGTGTGTGTGTGTGTGTTGTGTGTGTGTGTGTGGTGTGTGTGGTGTGTGTTGGTAAACAAAAGAAAGAGAGAGAAAGAGAGAAAGAGAGAGAAAGAGGGAGAGAACGAGTGAAACAGAAAGCGGTGGATCTTGGCCAAGGCATCCGCTACCTCTAGCCATGCAGCTTTGGTAGATCGTGGTCCTGATGCTGCATGTCTCCCCCGCCCCCCCCCCCCACCCTCTACCCCCCCCCTCTCTCTCTCTGACTCATTAGGCAACAGCCTCTCTCTCCTTCCTGATGATCAAACCCATCAGAGCCCAACCCATTATTGATGCAATTATGACAGTGTTTATGACAGGCTGCAGATAAATGTTTGACTTTTTTTTTATCTTGAAAGCGAGATGTTTCCTTTGTTTTGTTGTTTCCTGACTGTCAATAACACAGTTAATTAGTGATCACGATCGGCACCTGAGCGAGCGCTGAGCAAGACGTTGTTTGAGCTGAAGTCAGCTGCAAAGATACACACAATGTTCACACTTAATCAGACATTTCCCTTCCCCTGCGCTGTACGGTCCCATAATATTTCATTCAAATATGGTCTCTGTCGGTTTTATTCTGATCATATTTTTTAGTCAAAGTCAAAATGTTTATTGTCACATGTTCTTCATTAAACAGGGCCGATCTGAACAGTGGAATTCTTGTGACATGGCAGTTGACAGTATGCAAAAAAAATCTGAAAAACAATATAAAACAGCAAGTATGGATTCGGGTTGTGTTTTTTACCCCTTCTTGATGTACTGGACGTTAACACCGTGTATGAAAGAGCAATGAAGCATCCTTGCTTTCATCCACTACACACTCGTGGAAGAATGATGAGCCGATTCATGTCTAGGCCGCGCCCATTAGAAATCCTATTGGCCGAAACCAAAGAGTCACCACTTATCACTGGCTTACTATACAACCAGGGGCCTTAATCCCATTGCGACACATACACTGAAAATGTACAACCTTTAACAGCCAATGACATCATGAAAAAGGCATTATGCCCATCGATTGACGGCACGGAGAAATGTTCAACGCCTCCGTGTCAGTCCTTCAGGCCGACAGAAACATTCATAGACTTCCCTCAGGACTGTTTCAGCTGTTTGTGGCCTTTTAAGATGTCTAAAATGCCAACCAACCAGCCAACCTGTGCTTGAACGTGAAGGGGGTGTAAATGTGTACTTGTCAGGCTCAACGGGCAGCCTGTGAGTGACGGCCATTGATAAAAAAGCGGCAATCACTGTAAAATCACTGTATGCAAGTGTAATCGGTTGAACAATGGAGGACTCCTTATTCACACACACACACACATATGTATATAAACTATATATGTATATATATATATACACAGTATATATAGTGTATATATTCAGCATATTGAGCGCCTCCAGCCATTGCGTCTTAGCACCTATATTAAATGAGCCATTTCTCCTCCCAACTGCCAGCCCGCTTATTGCTTATGGATTGCGGACAGATGTCTTAGCTCAAGGGCCATTGACGCTGCACCGGGGAATGAAACCATCAACATAACAGATAACCCATACTTTTTCCTTTTTTTTCTCCCCCCTCTCTCTCTCTCTCTCTCTTTCCCGCCAAAACAGTCATAACGGTCCAAGTGGCGCCGTTTAAAAACGCACGGCGGACCCTGACACCCACCCTGACGCCCGCATGACTGATCCACTATACTGGTGTCTGCCGGCCAAGTCGTGGTTTATCTGTCACTTTAAATCCTGTTTGCAACGGCAGCCGCAGAGTGAGTGAGTGTGCAGTAAGGTCTGTAATCTTCTGCCGCTGCATGGAATGGGGCTGGGAAGAGATAGATATCGCACCATCTATAAACAAATTAACATGGGGAGGAAGTATTGCCTGTAGGGGAAGCGTGCGTGCGCGTGTGTGTGTGTGTGTGTGTGGTGTGTGTGTGTGTGTGGGATAGGAATGTGGAGTATTGCATGTATTAACTATGCAGAGTGTGCTCGTGACAGCGTGCCTCATAACAGAATGCATGTGGAGGTTATTTTGGTTTTCAACTGTTTCTGTACACAGTGTTCTGCCTGAATATATTAGAGCGAGCCAGGAGAGGCCACGTACACGTGTGTGTGTGTGCGTGTGTGTTTTTTCAATGTGCATTTGTGTGTATGTGTCTGTGTATGTGTGAGGGTTTTGGTGTTGTCTGTATATGCACAGACACACACACACACACACACACGCACACACACACAGAGAGACACACGCACATGCATATCGGTCCGTGTCTCTGCTTGTGTGCATAAGTGTATAAGTGTGTGTGTATTCAGTGGATATTTGTCAATGTATGTGCATTTGTGTGTCTTTGTCTGTGCGTACAATGTGTGTATGTGTGTATGTACGGTGGGGCTGTGTGTAAGGTGTGCAAGTGTGTGTGTGTGTGGTATAGGGTGATGATGGCGCTGTCACTTTATTAGGATAAATTATCCAATCACACGGTGAGATCTCCCAGCCTCAGGAGCACCAGTGCCGGGGATTAGATTATGGCTTCCCACAATGCATCTTGCCCTACATCTGCGACCATCAGGGACCAGACACCAACCAGGCCTCTTTAATGGGAAGCTAACATTAGCAACATTAGCACCTGGGACATAGCACCTAGCAGAGGTGGAAAAACAACGGAAATAAAACTAAACAAATCATAACATTACATTATTATATCCTTATTGTTATTCTGTGTTGTTGTGATTATATTATTGCCAATATTTGCTAGATTATTATTTTTCTGTTGTCGTCCTCCCTCCCTGCTGTGGCAAAACGATTGTGTGTCTATGTCTGTCTGTCTGTCTGTCTGTCTGTCTGTCTGGCTCTCAGCAAAAACACAAAACGCAACACTTTTGTTTCATAAATAATTTAATGAAAGATAAAAGACATAAAAGATCTGAGACTTTCTTTCTGTGTCCACAAAAGGCTTATTTTCGGACAGTTTGTGGACAAGGGCTTTGGTTGCGCAGACCAACTGTTGTCAGACGTCCCGGTTGGCCGGTCTCAGACCGTCTTGCAGGAGACCGAGCTGGCGTGGGTTACACACAAGGTCTGGTGTTCTTAGGCCAGTTGGACGTTCTGCCTAATTCTCGGAAATGACATTGGAGACGGGATTATGGTGGGGGAAGGAACAGTCAACTCACGGGCCACAGCTCCGGTGGACATTCCTGCAGCCAGCACGCAGCCAAATTGCACAGCGCGCTCCCTCAAAACTGTGGCATTCATCCGCGGCACTGTGTCGTGTGATAAAACCGCACACTTTAGAGCGGCCTCTTATTGTGACCGGCCCAGGGGCACACCTGTGTGATCAGCATGCTGTTTAATGAGCATCGTGATAGGCCACACCTGTCAGGCGGATGGATTATCTTGGCAAAGGAGAAGTGCTCACTGACAGGGATTTTAACAAAGTTGTGCTCAAAGTTTCAGAGAAATAAGCCTTTTGTGTGCATAGACGAGCTCTTAGATCTTTTGGAAGCGAAGCTAAATTGTTTATCTTTCAGTTGAGTATACAGTTATTTATTAAGCCTGCTCGTTTATGAACTCTTCCCTTCGTCGCTTTCAATTAAGATGAGTAAAAACTATTCAGCAAGAAACAGTGTGGCCGTCAACGCATTAGGGTGTAGTCAGCGAATACTTGACTTGACGTGATTGGTGATTATGTTTCAGTCATGAGATGAAGGACAGATGATTTGGTTGTTTGACAGTTATGTCCGACCTCTCCGGACACATCGGCATGGATATGGTTAGATAGACACCGCCACCACCACCACCTCTCCGCACCGCTGCTATAGTTCTCCTCCAGTCAATCAAACCATGACTAAACGATGACCTGATATTACGGCTGCCTGGTGTCTAACTAGCACAGCAGGGTCTCGTGTGAACTGTGAGGAGTGAGAGTACAGAGATCTGCGCTCCCGGGAAGTGAACCAGGAAGTTGGGGGCGAAACTGACGGACGTGCTTGGACCGCCGCTTGGGATTCAGACCCAGCCGCAGGAGGAACTGGGAGGCTCTGGGTTCCTGAGCCTCATACACACACACCACACACACACACACACACACACACACACACACACACACACACACACACACACACACACACACACACACACACACACACACCACACACACACACACACACACACACACACACACACACACACACACACACACACACGCACACACACACACACACACACACACACACACACACACACACGGCCAGCAGGCCGAAGCAGGCAGGCTGTGACGAGGCCCACATGGACCCATCAACTTCTGCGCCGTCTTTTCATGTTTGATGAAAAACAGCCAGCAGGATCACAGCGAGGTGAACCCATCTCAACATATTAAAGAAAAAAAGAAAAAACAGGCAGCAAGTGTTAAATATGAAGTATTTTGTACCTTCCACCTACTCGGTTTCTAAATATACCCGTCCGTCTCTGCCGTGGCAATCACCGACATCAATTTCCATGAAAATGCCTTGGCTCTGGTCTTGCAATCTCCTTGCCAACATCTAACAAAGGGGAAGAAGATCTGGCAGGAGAAGAGAGCGGAGAGGAGAACAGAGCGCAGGGACGGTGGTTTCGCTCCCGGAGCAGTGAACACATCCCGCTGCGCTCCCGGGTCAAGAGCGGGTCGCTGCCCCCACCTTCTGGAAAAGACGCTTGATCAATGTCTGGAGTCAAATGGCGGGAATCATCCAAAGTATATTTGTGATTGCGTGAGCCTCATGTAATGGAAAGTATTGCCCTATAGCCCTGTGATGCATCTTCCTGAATTGGATAGGCTGGTATATGGAAAGAGGACTTAGAATGTATTGACCCGTGTAGGTATAATATGTGGAAAACGTGGATTCGGTGAGATGAGGTGAATTGAATTCCTGGATATTTCCAGTACAGGAACGGAATACTTTTGGGAACGGGATACAAAACCTAATTAGAGGGAAATAGCTTGCCTGACCAACTTTAACAATGTTAAATCATTCCTCAGCCCCCCCCCTCCTTGCTCTGTCTCCCCATTGGTTCCGGAGTCATCGTGCTCGCTTTTCATTGGTCGAATCACCACGCGCAGTAATTACCGAGTTACGTTCTCGTCTTGGTTTTGACGGCTATAAGGGAGACAGCGGGGCAGTCTCCCTCGCCTGCCTCCGTGCCTCCATCGTCAGTGGAACTTCGGCTTTAGCTCTTTAGCGCTAGCTCCCTGACGCAGCATCTAGCTCCACCCGCTGCACGTCAGCCTGATCTTACATCCCTTCCTCAAACAAGGGAGGAATGTAAGAGCACAGGCAGACAGGAACGCAAAACAGAGACTTGGCTAAAAGCAATTAAAATCATCCCTTTCACAGTCACAAACTCTCTCTCTATCTCTATCTCTCTCTCTCCTCTCTCTCTCTCTCTCACTTTCTCTGTCTGTCTCTTTCATTCTCTCTCACTCGCTCATACATACACACACACACACACACAGAGGCACGCACACGCATACACACACACACACACACACACACGGTTCTTTGAGGACGTCTCTAATGTTTTCAATCTGACGCTTTTGAAAAACTTGTGTCCTGCTGTTTTCGCTCCCCAGAGATTCTCTCCTTAGCTGAGTTCATGGGATGGGGGTGCAGGAGAGATGGAGAGAGAGGGAGAGAGAGAGAGAGGGGGGGGGGGGGGAGAGAGAGGGAGAGAGAGAGAGAGAGACAGGGGGGGGGGGAGAGAGAGAAGGAGAGGGAGGGAGAGAGAGAGGGGGGGGGGAGAGGGAGAGGGAGAGGGAGAGAGGCAGAAAAAGAGTAATCAGGAGGAGGAGAGGGGGGGTAGAGAGAGGGGGGGCGAGGTAGAAAGTGGGGGAAGAGAGAGTGAGAGGGGGGGGGAGAAAGAGGAGGAGGAGAGACGTAGCGAGGGAAGGAGAGAGATAGGGGGAGGAGGAGAGAGAGACAAAGAAAGGCCACACTGTTCGCTTCCTGCAGAGTAATGAGACATTTGCAGTCGTCTCAGCATTCAAATTGACAGCGCTGCTTTGCGCGGGTCCACTGGGAGCTCTTGTTGGGATGCTGGGAGGTAATTGCGGGGTATGTTGCCAGGAAGTGTGCAAAAGAAAAGGGCAAGAGGGCAGATAGGGAATACATCTCACCG
>PIJE02000013.1:442908-447908 GCA_002895965.2 Coryphaenoides rupestris
TTAGCAACATTAGCACCTGGGACATAGCACCTAGCAGAGGTGGAAAAACAACGGAAATAAAACTAAACAAATCATAACATTACATTATTATATCCTTATTGTTATTCTGTGTTGTTGTTGTGATTATATTATTGCCAATATTTGCTAGATTATTATTTTTCTGTCGTCGTCCTCCCTCCCTGCTGTGGCAAAACGATTGTGTGTCTATGTCTGTCTGTCTGTCTGTCTGCCTGTCTGTCTGTCTGGCTCTCAGCAAAAACACAAAACGCAACACTTTTGTTTCATAAATAATAGAATGAAAGATAAAAGACATAAAAGATCTGAGACTTTCTTTCTGTGTCCACAAAAGGCTTATTTTCGGACAGTTTGTGGACAAAGGCTTTGGTTGCGCAGACCAACTGTTGTCAGACGTCCCGGTTTGCCGGTCTCAGACCGTCTTGCAGGAGACCGAGCTGGCGTGCGTTACACACAAGGTCTGGGGTTCTTAGGCCAGTTGGACGTTCTGCCTAATTCTCGGGAAATGACATTGGAGACGGGATTATGGTGGGGGAAGGAACATTCAACTCACGGGCCACAGCTCCGGTGGACATTCCTGCAGCCAGCACGCAGCCAAATTGCACGGCGCGCTCCCTCAAAACTGTGTCGTGTGATAAAACCGCACACTTTAGAGCGGCTTTTATTGTGACCGGCCCAGGGGCACACCTGTGTGATCAGCATGCTGTTTAATGAGCATCGTGATAGGCCACACCTGTCAGGCGGATGGATTATCTTGGCAAAGGAGAAGTGCTCACTGACAGGGATTTTAACAAAGTTGTGCTCAAAGTTTCAGCTCGTCTATGTATGCATAGAAGAGCTCTTAGATCTTTTGGAAGCGAAAGCTAAATTGTTTATCTTTCAGTTGAGTATACAGTTATTTATTAAGCCTGCTCGTTTATGAACTCTTCCCTTCGTCGCTTTCAATTAAGATGAGTAAAAACTATTCAGCAAGAAACAGTGTGGCCGTCAACGCATTAGGGTGTAGTCAGCGAATACTTGACTTGACGTGATTGGTGATTATGTTTCAGTCATGAGATGAAGGACAGATGATTTGGTTGTTTCACAGTTATGTCCGACCTCTCCGGACACATCGGCATGGATATGGTTAGATAGACACCGCCACCTCTCCGCACCGCTGCTATAGTTCTCCTCCAGTCAATCAAACCATGACTAAACGATGACCGGATATTACGGCTGCCTGCAGGTGTCTAACTAGCACAGCAGGGTCTCGTGTGAACTGTGAGGAGTGAGAGTACAGAGATCTGCGCTCCCGGGAAGTGAACCAGGAAGTTGGGGGCGAAACTGACGGACGTGCTTGGACCGCCGCTTGGGATTCAGACCCAGCCGCAGGAGGAAACTGGGAGGCCTCTGGGTTCCTGAGCCTCATACACACCAACACAACACACACACACCAACCACCACACCACACACACACACACACACACCTACACACACACACACACACACACACACACACACCACACACACACACACACACACACACACACACACACACACACACACACACACACACACACGCACCACACGCACACAACACACGCCACACACGCACACACGTGCGGCCAGCAGGCCGAAGCAGGCAGGCTGTGACGAGGCCCACATGGACCCATCAACTTCTGCGCCGTCTTTTCATGTTTGATGAAAAACAGGCAGCAGGATCACAGCGAGGTGAACCCATCTCAACATATTAAAGAAAAAAAGAAAAAACAGGCAGCAAGTGTTAAATATGAGTATTTTGTACCTTCCACCTACTCGGTTTCTAAATATACCCGTCCGTCTCTGCCGTGGCAATCACCGACATCAATTTCCATGAAAATGCCTTGGCTCTGGTCTTGCAATCTCCTTGCCAACATCTAACAAAGGGGAAGAAGATCTGGCAGGAGAAGAGAGCGGAGAGGAGAACAGAGCGCAGGGACGGTGGTTTCGCTCCCGGAGCAGTGAACACATCCCGCTGCGCTCCCGGGTCAAGAGCGGGTCGCTGCCCCCACCTTCTGGAAAAGACGCTTGATCAATGTCTGGAGTCAAATGGCGGGAATCATCCAAAGTATATTTGTGATTGCGTGAGCCTCATGTAATGGAAAGTATTGCCCTATAGCCCTGTGATGCATCTTCCTGAATTGGATAGGCTGGTATATGGAAAGAGGACTTAGAATGTATTGACCCGTGTAGGTATAATATGTGGAAAACGTGGATTCGGTGAGATGAGGTGAATTGAATTCCTGGATATTTCCAGTACAGGAACGGAATACTTTTGGGAACGGGATACAAAACCTAATTAGAGGGAAATAGCTTGCCTGACCAACTTTAACAATGTTAAATCATTCCTCAGCCCCCCCCTCCTTGCTCTGTCTCCCCATTGGTTCCGGAGTCATCGTGCTCGCTTTTCATTGGTCGAATCACCACGCGGTAATTACCGAGTTACGTTCTCGTCTGTTTTGACGCTAAAGGGAGACAGCGGGGCAGTCTCCCTCGCCTGCCTCCGTGCCTCCATCGTCAGTGGAACTTCGGCTTTAGCTCTTTAGCGCTAGCTCCCTGACGCAGCATCTAGCTCCACCCGCTGCACGTCAGCCTGATCTTACATCCCTTCCTCAAACAAGGGAGGAATGTAAGAGCACAGGCAGACAGGAACGCAAAACAGAGACTTGGCTAAAAGCAATTAAAATCATCCCTTTCACAGTCACAAACTCTCTCTCTCTATCTCTCTCTCTCTCTCCTCTCTCACTTTCTCTGTCTGTCTCTTTCATTCTCTCTCACTCGCTCATACATACACACACACACACACACAGAGGCACGCACACGCATACACACACACACACACACACACACGGTTCTTTGAGGACGTCTCTAATGTTTTCAATCTGACGCTTTTGAAAAACTTGTGTCCTGCTGTTTTCGCTCCCCAGAGATTCTCTCCTTAGCTGAGTTCATGGGATGGGGGTGCAGGAGAGATGGAGAGAGAGGGGGAGAGAGAGAGAGGGGGGGGGGGAGAGAGAGAGGGAGAGGGAGAGAGAGAGACAGGGGGGGGGGGAGAGAGAGAAGGAGAGGGAGAGAGAGAGAGAGGGGGAGAGGGAGAGGGAGAGGGAGAGAGGCAGAAAAAGAGTAATCAGGAGGAGGAGAGGGGGTAGAGAGAGGGGGGCGAGGTAGAAAGTGGGGGAAGAGAGCGAGAGGGGGGGGGGGGAAAGAGGAGGAGGAGAGACGTAGCGAGGGAAGGAGAGAGATAGGGGAGGAGGAGAGAGAGACAAAGAAAGGCCCACCACTGTTCGCTTCCTGCAGAGTAATGAGACATTTGCAGTCGTCTCAGCATTCAAATTGACAGCGCTGCTTTGCGCGGGTCCACTGGGAGCTCTTGTTGGGATGCTGGGAGGTAATTGCGGGGTATGTTGCCAGGAAGTGTGCAAAAGAAAAGGGCAAGAGGGCAGATAGGGAATACATCTCACCGGTCAATATAACGTACCCAGGTTCTTACCAGTTCTCTTATAGGACCTGGTTTTCAGATCTGGTCAGATCCAGTTCTCATATAGGACCTAGTTCACACATTGGACCATTGGACCTCTTCTCAGACTTTAGTTAGACCCGGTTCTCATCTTGAACCTGGTTCTCAGCTCTGGTTAGACTTGGTTCTCATCTTGAACCTGGTTCTCAGCTCTGGTTAGACTTAGTTCTCAGCTCTGGTTAGACTTGGTTCTCATCTTGAACCTGGTTCTCAGATCTGGTTAGACCCAGTTCTCATCTTGAACCTGGTTCTCAGACCTGGTTAGACCTGGTTCTCATCTAGGACCTGTTCCAGGACCCTGGTTAGACCTGGGTTTCATCTCCTGGACCAGGTTCTCAGACCTGGTTAGACCTGCTTCTCATCTTGGGACCTGGTTCTCAGACCTGGTTAGACCTGCTTCTCATCTTGGACCTGGTTCTCAGACCTGGTTAGACCTGGTTCTCATCTGGGACCCTGGTTCCTAAGACCTGGTTCTCAGACCTGGTTAGACCTCTGTCGGCATTAACGGGTGGACGTTGAAAGAAGGGAGGGAGGGAGGGACTGAGAGATTGATGGATGGATGAATTGACAACTATGGATCTCAGAGCAGACATACAGATATACAGTATTAATGCTTTTATGATGGATGGGTGGAGGGATGCTAGATGACTGGATGAATTATATATGATAGATGGTTGGTCTATATGAGGGGCTGTATGGTAGGATGGGTGTATGAATGGATTAATTATATATGGATAAATGGCATAGGGGTGGGATACAGTACATACAGTATATGGATGGATGAATGGCGTGGACGGATGACAAAAAGGGAAGGATAGAAGGATGAATGTTTGGCCTCATGGATGGATGGATGGATAGATAGATGGATAGATGGACTCTGGGCGGAGGGTTTCCCGACGGCTGTGTAACGATATACTGATATAGCATGATATCGCTATAAGGACAGATTGACGGGAAGCTTTGCTCGCCGTAAGACAGCTCCCACACTTTTCCGCAGCGCCGCTTATATTGAGACGGAAGGAACCAGTGAGAGGAGACATGATTGATTACTGTATAACCTGTCAGCTGCCGCTGCGCTCTCTCTCTCCCGCTCTCTCTGACTCTCGTGGGTGCTCGCTCGCCCCCGGAGCCAGGAATAGATCTAGAGAGTGACAGCTGCCTCTCCCCATAGGATAGCAGGGTAGTATATCTGGGGCTAATTTGTGTTGTTCCCGGTGCTGGTGGAGGTGAGCGTGTCAGCGGCCCCGGCGAGGGTTGGACTTTGGCCCCGGCCAGCCTCAGTCTCACTCTGTCTGCTTTTGATGAACACAGCCATGAGAACGCTACACACACACACACGTGCACACACACACACACACACACACACACACACATCTCTCTGCTAGCCCCCGCCACCCTCCCTCCTAGAACCACTGCTGCTGATTGGATGCTTGTGTTGGCTCATGTATGT
>PIJE02000013.1:450408-451872 GCA_002895965.2 Coryphaenoides rupestris
CGCAAACAAGGCCACGAGGGCCAAGAGTGGATCCTACACACCCCCACCGACGTCCTCCGCACAGCGCTGATAGCCCGACGTGATATTGTACTTGAAAGTGGTAATCTCTTAATCTCTTGTGTGCTCTTTGGCGTGTCGTCAAAGCTGGAATCGCATCCAAACGGTATCGCATAGGAGACGTCGGTCCGCTGGCAGGACCATCAGTGGACCATTGGCTCAGACACCATCGTTAACTTGGTCGACGATAGATAGTGACTTTACAGACATCTATTTACAGGGAAATCTTCTAGATTATGACTTTAAAACATGCACTTTAACCATGAAAGACTAAACCTGAAAGAGGGGAAAATACAACAATGTCAGATAAATGTCTGCGCAGGGACAACCCTATTTTGAACATTGACAGTGGCACCGTGGCAGTATTACATTCATCTTTGTGGAGAACCCTGGCTCTCTCTCTCTCTCTCTTCTCTGGGTTTGACTGATGGTCGTTCTCCCACTCTTCCCTCACTCACTCTGTCCAAGCATGCATACACACACACACAGGTCACGTGATATGCTCCTCCATAGGGTATGTTTGTTTCGTGGGCCTGTGCACCCACACATGCACCCATGTGACCGGGGAAACTGGCAATTGAAACATGATCATCATTCATCCTACAGTGGTTTGAAACGGCCTCTCAGTAGAACACAACACAACACACGGCCAACAGACACACCTCGCCACAACAATGAACTGCAAAACCGCAAAGTTTCCCGCCCGGACATTTTCGCTTTGTCATAGCAACACTTGCTACTTTGGAGGCGGGCCTTAAGCTGCCCCCACCCAATCAGAAGTTAGAAACGCGACTATTGTCTGTATTTTCTTGTGCTATCATTTTCCATAGGCTTGAATGAGGTGGGGCCTTGTGACGGCCCTCGTACCGCGGCCCTGAGCCTCCTCCTCCCCTCCTCCTCCTCATACCCTTCTCCTCCTCCTCCTTCTCCTCTCCTCCCTCCTCCTCTCCCCGCGTGGCTGATCTCTATGCGCGGAGACGCTCCACCCTCCTCGGCGGCGAGCTAACGAGACGTACATCACAGAGAATACTTTAGTGTTTGAACGCGTCCGCACGGCCGCGCTTCCTGCGTACATTAGCGCCGGGTGGGGGTGGGGGCGGGGGAGAACAAAGCACTCTGGGTAATTTGACAGGTATCGATGAGCGGGGGGGGCGGGCACGGGGCGCGTGGCGGGCGGGGCAGTGGTGTAATGCGTGCGGTCTCGTATGCTTGGAGAAAGATCTCTCTGGTGGAGGTTCCTCTTCCAACCTGTAGTACATACTGTAGTGTTGTGTTAACATCCGGTTGCCTACAAGCGGACACGTCATGTCATTATACTGTATGTAGGCTACACAGGGTATGATCTTTTTTTTCTAATGCAAGCACACACACAAGCACACACAAGCACACACATTTACATGCATGTGC
>PIJE02000013.1:452071-474108 GCA_002895965.2 Coryphaenoides rupestris
TTTAACATGCATGTGCCATGTCCACATCCACATCCACATCCACACCACTCTGAGTACACGTATACACACACACACACACACACACACACGCACACACACAGACATACACACACATGCGCACACCCCATGGCATGGTCACAGCGGGGGTCTTGGGCTTTAAAGGAAACCAGCGTGTTGTGATCTGAGGGGGAGAGATGAAGAGAGGCTCCGTGTGTCTCTCTGATACCTCCACCACCACCTCCAACACGACCACCATCACCACCACCACCACCACCACGACCACCATCACCACTACTATGGAACGCCATAGTAGTGGTGGGGTCACAATTACGCCTTCCATACACTACCACCACCACCACCACCACCACCATCACCACCGGGATCCAGGTAAACAGTGTATAACTCATATTAAACGAATATGTAGAAAAACGCTCCTGCTACAAGCCACATAAAGATAAGACAAGATAGAACTTTACCAACAACATAAGAATAAAAACAATACAATAAATAAATAAATAATACAAAAAATATAAAGTAGCCTTTTTCTGGGCTCCTCCAATACGAGGACACAGGTAGATGATGGTAAACCGGTTTATTGCAGAGATGTACTAGTTTGTGAGCAGAGCTCGCGAAGTTTGTGTGTGTGTGTGTGTGTGTGTGTGTGGTGACAGCTGGTTTAACCTGTGTGCACTGATTGGCCAACGCACCACATGTGTGCGTTGGCCAATCACCCTGCAGCCCCAGAGTCTAATCGGCCTGACCCGGGCCAGGTGAGGCTGGCTGAAGCACCAACCACACACACACACTCCGCCACATACTAACTCATAATAACACACACACATATACACACACACACAAACATACACACACGGTACACATACTAACTCATAATAATATAAAACACAAATAAAGCATGAACACACACACACACACACACACACAGACACACACACAATAACAACACAATGACACATAATTTCTGCTCTCTTGTATCACTTCTTTCTTTCATTCTTACTATCTATTTACACACACTAAACGCAGGCACATTTACACACACACACACACACATGCCCATGCACACACACACACACCCACACATCCAGCTGACTCCACACTGCATGGAGGACACACAGACCCATTGAACCAAACATCAGTGAGGTAATAGCTTTCCTGTCACTGTGCTCCCACCATGTGTGTGTGTGTGTGTGTGTGTGTATGTGTGTGGGTGTGCGTACAAGTCCGGGGCGATTAAACCAATTGATTCTCTCATACCAAACGATTACAAATACAAGCCTGACACACACACACACACACACACACACACCATCCCCTCTCGTTCTTGTTGAAGTCAGCATCTGTGGAGGGGGTGGCAAGGGGGGCGGGGGGGGGTGAGGGAGGGAGGGAGGGGTGTGTGTGGGTGGGGAGGAGAGGGAGTCTTAATCAGGCAGAACACAGAGAGCAGCACCCATTAAATATGGATTACAGTCCTGTGCGCTGGACAGAAGGACACAAGCCATATAGTGGGCTATAGGTTACCAGCAGATAGATAATTAGTTATATAGATAGAGAGACAGATGGATACATGTCAAAATAATATCATAATATTCTTTCATGTGCGGGAAGGTTATATCTATATCTGTGATATCTTCTCCGGAACAAGAATCTCATTATTTTTCTTTGAGTGTAAATGAAGTAATAATACTATTATTGCATAACGGTTGTTATGTCAATCATCGGTTGTTAGACGCGGGTGCGGGAAACAGGGCGACTCCTCCGTGGAGTTTGCAGGGTTTCTTGCGCGTGGCCGTTAGCAGTGTGTAGCATATAGCTAGCCGCACGTTCCCTGGCTCGGGCTGCAGTCACAATGCGTATGTATATGCATTCCTTACAAGGGAAGGATGGAAGTAATGAAGGAATATGTAGAAATATATGGAGACAAATCCCAAATCCTAAATGGTAAACGTGGCGGGAAAATACATGGTCACCGAAGGACTAGGCTGTTCACAATTCTTCGCTAAGGACCAAGTTCTGTGGCCGAGAGCCACAGAAGCACTGACCTCCACAGCCCAAAGGTTAATTAATGTTATTCTGTGCTCCCAATAGCCCTCGCTAAAAGTCGGGCCACTCGGAATATAGGACCACCGGACCACCACTAGTGTCGCTTTTTCAAAACACTTCTTCTGGAAAAATCTAAAGCCCGAGCGGTACCTGCCCCCCCCCCACCCCCCATTATCTCAGCCAAACCCAGGACGGAATTCCATAAATGGATGGGAACGCCGCCCGGCTTTGATAGGATTTAGAGAGAAACATCAAGAAAAGCCATTTTCTCTGACAGATAAGATGAAAAACGACGGCGGTTAGCGTGCTAGCAGAGCCGCACATTTCTCCCCGTAGTCCTCCGCTATACAGCTGCACTCATCTGGACACTAAGCGAGGGAAACGAAAACATATCTCAACCTCAGTACCCCCGGGTGCCCCCCGCATTCGCAACGAAAGCCATTCGACTTGACGGATATGCGGCACCGCTAACCGCTAAAGGCCTGGCGCGGAGACTTCTGGAAAAGGAAACGGCCGCAGCACGGCGGGAAGCCAAAGCAAAGTCAGCGGTGTCTCGGACAAGCAGACATTGATGTATATATCAGGATTCCACAGGCGATGTTTGAGGAGAGGTTGAACCCCAGTGCGCTTGGCGGACGTAATTGAAGAGTCTTCTCGGTTCCCACCCCCGACCCTTAAAGAACGTGCCTCTTCACCCCTCTGGGCGGAGGGCTGTGATGTGCTAATAAAGAGAGGATCCCGCTCTGATGAGGTCTCCGAGTGGAGGAACGTGGAGCCGTGCTTATTATTTCAGTTCCCCCCCCTCCGTAGAACCCGACGCCGGCGGCCCCCCGAGGAACACACGATTTTTAATCACGCAGCTCTCTCTCTCTCTCTCTCTCTGACGTTCTGCTGTCTCTCTCTCTCTCTCTCTCTCGCTCTCTCCTCCCGTCTCCCCAGACTCTCTCCTCGCTCCTTACATTCTCTCCTCTTCCTTATACATCCCCTCTATTTCTGTGTTAAATACTCCATCACTTTCCCTGCTGTGTCTCATTCTCTTTGACTCTCACCCACACACACTAGGTTAGAGAGAGAGAGAAATAAAGGGAGACAGATAGATAGATAGAGAGAGAGAGAGAGAGATAGAGATCCACCGAGTTGACTGGTTCTGGTGGTCTGGCATCATGACATGAAACAGTCACATGGAAAAATTATCCCTCTTTCACTTAACGGACTCTCTTTCGTGTTTGGCTGCTAAATAACAAAGTTGAATTTGGTATGACCCCCTTGTTCGGAAAAGTCACTCTCTGAATCCGGTGTATCCAAAAAGCCCTCCTGGGCCCTGGCCCTCCTCCTCCTCCTCTTCAGCGATAGGGTCGACTAGTGGGGTATGAAGGGGGGCGGGGCGTGGAGGTTGGCACCAGACCTCGGAAGGACCCAGGGTTTTTTTTGTACTCCGCCTCCCTAGGTTGACGGACAGCCTCCTTTTACTCTAGTACCGCCCCCCGCCCATCGGCCCCATAGTTCTGTGGAACTATACAAGTTAGAAGTCGAATTCGGATATTTTTTTTTATCTCAGAACACGTCTGATTTTTTTCTGATCTCAGAACACTTCGGAAGAAGCATACAGAGGCCTTGAAGATGGAAACATGTCACTAGTTGACAATTATGGGGAGGAAGGGAGAGACAAAGCCAAGAATGGAAGAACATCTTGTCAGATACAAACACCGTCTGCATTGTTCTGCCTCTTATTTCTGTTCAGATATTCACTTTAAACAGATGCAGGCAGCACGATCCTGGTTTCTTGTAACCAAAGGCATAACCGACATGTTGAAATGTTCCGGGAAAAACGTATATTCAGTGTTCTGTCTCATGCCGTTGAAAATATACATCAGTTGCTTTTTCTGCATTTATTCCCATACTGTTTTAGAAATGACAGCATTTAGGGATCAGGCATCATCACTGTGTCAGGGGTTTGATTTCTGGTGAACGTCAATCAGGTTAGAGATGGTTCAGCGGAGGTATTATGTAAGTGACGCTGAGGGTACAGTTAAGATTTAGGTTGAGGAACTAACTGCACAGCCGGGATATTCTAAATATATTTTTATTTAATGACAAATGCTTGTCGTTATGCCAACCAAATCGGCAGTGCATTAAATAGCATCCAACGGAACAGAACAACAGATGATAAAACACATTACAGTGTTTTTATTCAGCGCTCGTCGTGTGAAGGTGTGATAACTCTGCTGTTAAAAATGCTGTTAAAATGCTGTCTTTTCTGTTTTGTCACGGCGTCGCTATGATATGGATCATATACAGCATATTCTGGATCTTCTCGCGCCTTTCGGAAGTACATTTGTTCAGCATCTCCGCTCAACTTCCGTGATGTAATTCCATGAGATAACAGACACGAAACCTCGAATGTGTCGGCCTAAATCAGAGATTGTTGGAGCTGAGCCGGAACGTAATGTCTAGCTTAGTAGCTTAGAGATAGGACAACCCAGCTGATATCATACTCTAATTATAGTAATATAATCACAACTTCTGCCCCTGTGCAGGCATTAGAAAACATTTTACTCTAAAGCAACTTTGAGGTTCAAACCCAGAACCTTTTGGCTGGAAGACAAACATTCCTTCCCCATTTTTCATGATTATTTCATGTCAGTTTTCACACACTACTTTTCTTTATTATTTTTTACCAGATAATCTGAACTGACCACAAAAGCACACACATGAAACACGCCGAAAAGCCTCCGAAAAAAGGATCATGAAATAATAACGAAAGTCTGAAGTCTTTGGACGTTCTTCCCGGACACGGCAGAGATCTTCCCATAGCCTGGGAGACCGATGAAAGATGCAGTCTTTCCTGAGCAGAGCTGGCAGTACCCTGTACGCCCTCTGATGTCCGACTGAGTCCGGAGCGCGGGAGATAAAAGAGGAGAAGTATGGACCCAGACAAGCAGACAAGCCAAAGCACATAAAGAAAACCAAAGGTCTGCCATGTTTCACCTGATCTTCACACCGGAGCCAAACCGAGGCACCACCACCACCACCACCACCACCACCATCAAAACACAATCGTACCCACATAGGAATATCTTTGGATGCATTTCTGATGGTAAAAGGATGAAGATGCATATGCAGGGGCGTGGCCACAGGGGTGCCTTCTGGAGATGCATGGATTGAGTACTTGGCCTGCAGGACCTGACTATAACCACGGGTGCAGGCAGTGACGGATCAGCCCAGTTCTGTTATTTATAATATGAGGGCGATTTGCTGGGCGGGTGAGTTGAAGCGTCTTTTATGCAATTAATTTAAGAGTGTAATCTTAATATTGTGTTCACATTAGCTGATAGTAGAGAATGTATGATAGTGATTATGTTCGCTACTGCACAGACTATTTTACTGGTCATTTTGGGTCAATGCACACTTATATCTATTTTCTCTAAGTTTGATGCCATTGTTGGCCTAAGTGTCAGCCCTGCGTTTGTCTGGTCTGAAGGGATATAGATGTCATCTTTGTTGCAACATACAGTACATTAACCTAAAAGCAAACACTTATGATAAATAAGTGTTTGCTTTTAGGTTAATATACTGTATGTGTCTCTGCTTTGTTCATGCTTTATGTTCAATAACGTTGTGCCAAAATAAATAAAGCCTATTAGCCTACGCTGGTATGAAGTCAAACATTGACTGTGATTTTGTTGTTTGGCTCATAAATCCAAAAGCATTACTGATTAAAGGTTGTGTCCTCACGTGCATGCTGGAAAGGTTGGCACCAAATTAGGCAAATTCTCTGATTAAATAACAGCCTCAAATTATGGTTGTCTGCAAATATCCTTCCTGTGAAACCAAATTATTAATAACAAAGCAATCAGCCGCACACACAATGCAGCAACACGCAAATTTACGGCTCCAACTTCTCAACTAATCTCTCTGCAAATATATAATAGCCTACGATTAGCTTAATAGGCATATATTTGAGGGTTTTTTTTTAAAGAAACTATGGTAACGAACTATATTAACTATAATAACTATGTTTGTTTTAGCCTTAAAAAATTGTAAATGCCAATTTTTATAACCGTAGGTTGTGAAGCATGTTGCAGGCGTAATTCTCTTTCGTTTACAAGCAGTGTGTTGAGCAGCAGTCGTAACAAGAAACAAGAAAATAGCTTAACTGTGCATCACTCTTGCCTGGGGTGGCATCCGATATTTGATTGGCCGACCCAAACGGCACGCCTGCTAAATGTGACATATTCATAAAAATAAGCTTAATATTGTGAAGTAGACATTCTCCCGCACTGTCCTGCAACTGGACATGCCAGCAACATCTGTGAGGATGTGGAGCATTTTAATAGCACATCAAACTTCCCACGTGTAAACCAACAGGTTTTAGCGGAATATTTGAGTATCTTGGAAATTGGAACAAGTCACCTGAGTATCTCGTAAGTTTGTCGAGAATCATCCCAGATAACAGACAGACACGCCTTTGATCTCTGGCTGAGATGAAGAGCGACAACATCGAGATTTCCCTCCAGGAAACCAACGTCTTCAAATCAAATATGCACCAGGTTCTGCACCCGGGCTTCACCTGTGATAATTAATATATACAGGAATACAAGGAGAACCACGCCCGCTTTATGACTCTGAGTCTTGCTCATTAATTCATCTGTGGATCAAACCCACCAACCTCTCTTCTCTTCCTTCTCTCCTCTCTCTCTCTCTCTCTCTCTCTCTCTCTCTCTCCTCCTCTCTCTCTCCTCTCTCTCTCTCTCTCTCTTCCTCTCTCTTCCCCTCTCCTCCCCCTCCCCTACTCTCCTCGTCTCTCTCTCCTCTCTCCTCTCTCTCTCTCTCTCTCTCTCTCTCTCTCTCTCTCTCCTCTCCTCTCCCTCCCCCTCTCTCTCTCTCTCTCGTCCCTCAACCAGGCAGGTAAGTGAGCAGGTAGTTCTTGTCTAATTAAACATGAGGCCCTTTTAAAAAAGCACCACAGCTGAGGGAGACGCGTTCACTCATGGCACTGTGGACTGGTATGTTGTGTGGTGTGTAATAAAATTGTGTAGCTATGAAACAGTGTGATGCTCCCTCCATAATGGTAGAGCGGCTAACCTGCAGCACCGCAGGGCCAGGAACAGGCAGGTGCTTGGGACGGGCTCTTTATCTGTTCTTTGAAATCTAGGAAAGGGAGCAGCCAAATGTGCACACACACACACACACAACACACACCACACACACGTGCACCATAAATGCCAGCCTCACCCATTGTGTGTAGCAGTCCTGCACCGCAGGGTTCACCACGGCGAGGGAAAACCAGCAGGACTGACCTACATTTCAATCACACACAACACACACACCACACACACAAGAGACTATCTCCACAACACAAGCTCGCACACACTCACATACACACATGTACAGATGGCACACACCAACACTCGCACGCACGCACGCACGCCGCACGCACCGCACGCACACAACCACACCACAACACACAACACCACATACACACACACACCCACACACACACACACCACACACACACACAACACACATCACACCACACACACACACACACACCACCACAACCACACCACACACACCACCAATTCGGATGCCGCGCCACCACACACACACACACACACACACACACACACACACACACACACACACACACACACACCCACACAAAACAAACAGGCTCTGAGCCAATAACGAATCAATCAGGGAGAGACCACCAGCGTTTAACCCCCACCCCACCCCACCACTTGAGGTTCCTCCTCAAGCCACCAAGGAACCGAGGGAAGGAAGGAAGAGGAGAAGAAGAGAAATAATGACAGCGCCCTGTCCCCCCTGTCCCCCAACCCCTTCTCTCCCCCCACCCCCCCCAACAGTCACTCCCACTCTCTGTCCCGCCTGCTGATGAAGGCAAACACACTCCTCTCCCTCAACCGCATAATTAACTGCCGTGATGGCGCTGAACAGGGCGCCGCTACGTGTGTCACAAGTGGGTTGGACAGGTGCACTCACAGGTAGAGGGGCTCTGACACACACCACACACACAACACACACACTCACTCATCACATTATCTCCGTTGCCATGACGATAGCTGTCAGCGGCACACAGATGAGGTGGGTGTTTTTTTTTTACATGGTGCCTCTGTGTGTGTTTAGGTGTGTGTGTGTGTGTGTGTGTGTGTTGTGTGTGTGTGTGTGTGTGTTTCATGAGTCATAGGGGGGTGGGGGGAGGTGCTGGGGATGCTGGTGACTGACAGCTGTGACAGGTATGTAATACTGTCAGTCACACGGACACGGACATACACACACACACACACCACACATACATAGACACACACATGTCAAAGAATCACATGAAGAATCACATGTAGAATCACATGACAATGACAAACACACACATAGAAAGATAGAGACATGCACAGTGTTGAATGAACACAAAGACAAACACACACACACACACACACACACACAGCCATTTGCACCAGGTTTGATTTTACGCTAATGTTCTGATTTAGAAGAGTTTTATTTTGGTTAAAATGTGTGACCTGTGCGGTCCGGAAGGTCGCATGCGTCTTGCACCCGCTGTGGGGACAGACCACCGTGACCTCCAGGTCCGTCTGGAGCGAGTACCACCCGCTGATATCTCCCCACCATGGGAGACAGCCAGACAGACATTAGCAATTAGTGCTGCTGCATTACTGCTGCTTTGGTTCAGTTAGGTGTCCAACATGGGTAACAGAGAGAGAGAGAGAGACAGAGAGACACAGAGACAGAGACAGAGAGGGAGAGACAGAGACAGCGAGAGAGGGAGAGACAGAGACAGAGAGAGATCTTTCTATAATATTACCTACATATCAACACAAACAATGTCTGTGTATCGACATATAATATAATATCATAAGAATAATATCTCTATATCTGTATCTCACAACATCTACTGTATAGCTAGATATCTAGCAATAATATCTCCATGTATTATCTATTTATATATATATATAATAACCATATATATTTATTCTATTTTCTTCATAGTATGCATGTTTGGGCGGCTAGCGAGTAGCTAGCGTGTGATTCCTGCTCCACTGATGATGCTCTCCCTGCAACAGAACAAGGAGTCTCAGAGCCTTTCTACAGCGCTGACTCCATACAATGCTCGCACACACACACACACACACACACACACACACACACACACACACACACACACACACACTCCACCGCTAGCCACAGGCTTTTGAGCACCTTTGATGTCCTTTAGAAAATTCCTTTTATTGTTGCGGTGGTGCGTTGGTTTTGTACGTTTGTGTTTTATTGGATTCACTGAAAAAGGAATTTGTTGTTTTGATGTTTTTAATATATATTTTCGTCAAGATACCTGTATTCAAGCCAACACGCAGAGACAAAATCCCTGTATATTTCCCCATATATAGCTTCGGAATGTATATACAGTATATATATATATATATATATATATATATACACAGTGTCTATATATACAGTGTCTATGTACAGAGTGCGAGAGAGAAACAGATAAAAAGGAGGGAGAGGGAGAGGTGAAAGAGTGAAAGAGTGAAAGAGAGAGGGAGGAAGAGAGAGACACACAACACACACAGCGAGGGAGAGAGAAAGAGAGAAGAGAAGGAAATGCAGGCAGAAAGAAGGGGTCTAGGAGCAGGGCCCTCTAATGTAAGTGCCTTCAGCTACAGCAGAGGTCACCGGAGGTCACCAGCTACACCGTGTTTCAGATGTGTCTGGGAACGCCAGTCTCGCTGCTCGCCTCCAGCACAGAGGCGTCCTTGTTGCCAGGGAGGAGAGGTGAATGATGAAAATGTGATCCCTGAAAAGGCAAGAACGTGTTGTTTTTGCACGGATCAGAAGGGGGATGGACCCTTGCTGCTTTTGTAGAGTCAATATTTACCAGTGATGAAAGCACACATCGGTTGGTGTCCTTCCAGGGCAGAAATAAGTGTGGGAAAATGATAAATAAACCAAGAGCGGCAGAATAGAGCAAGAGGACAACAAAACTCACAAATAGAAAGATAAATAAGGAATGGGATTGAAAGAAACATTCCCAATCGATGTGAAGCATTAATATTACAGTATTTGAGTTTAAACAGGGAGATGTAAGAGCAGGAGGGTGGGTCTTGAACATGCTGCCCTTGCAATGCGTGTGGGTGTGGTGTGTGTGGTTCTGTGTGTCGTGTGTGTCGTGTGTCGTGTGTGGTGTGTGTGTGTGTGTGTGTGTGTGTCGTGTGGTGTGTGTGTGTGTGTGTGTGCGTGTGTGTGCGTGTGTCTGGAGGCAATGAGATGGGTCACACCGGCCCGGGTGGATTAATGTCGCCTTGCTTGTCAGGACCACCGGCCCCTAATGAGTCCTCCTCCCAGGGGCCCCTCCCTTCCGCCTCAGGGACCCAAGAGCACACATGACCACGCTGAGTCTTTCCCTCATCCAGTCTGCTCTGTTCCCTAGTTGTTTCCTTCTTCTCTGCTGCTTTCCTTCTTTCCTTCTACTCTTCTGATCCACTGATCAGTTTCAGAATTCCATCTTTCTCGATTCAAACGTGTGTATACAGGTATTCACGCGGCCACTGAATTTGTAGCCTGAAAATGGCACGTCCGTTAAAATCATGACGTCACTACGGCTGTTTCTATTGGGTAACAGTATTCTAAACATGTTTATCAAAGCCGAGATGATTCCTCACGGTTTTGAATTCCATATTCGCCTGTACAGCCAACGAGATAACCATCTCACGCTGTGTGAAACTGCGTACGCAATTCAAGTATTCCCATAACCGTTGAAATTAGCCGGCCTTAAAATTCCTTTCAAATGTGATTGCTGCCGACACGAAGCAGCACTCTGAATGTCTATTATGTTTCAAGGGTGCCATGTGAATAAACAGGCTTTACGGTGCCTTGCCTTGAAGACCACCGCCCCCCCCCCCCCCACCCACCGCGCATCTCAGGCTCTCAGGAAGTGTCGTGTGTTCGGTGTTTGTGTTGTTATTGTTGTGATTTGCGTGAATCCTGACCTGCTTAATGCAGAGATGATGGCGCCTCATTGATTCGCATGTTTCCCTGGTCGCCGTCTGCTTTGATCAGAGGAATTAGAGGAGGAAATGGATCTGAAGCGATTCCCATCCAACGGCTCTCGGCTCGTGGCTTCGCTGTTTTGCGCGTGTGACTTGGTTCTCAGTCAGTCAGGTGACTTCTGCCTCGCATGCATGTTAATGTTATTTTAATCGTGCATTTTGTTATCTTATTCTCAAAGGCCACCGCTGTCGCACTAACATCGGTGAAATGTTTGACAAATGTCAAATGTGTATTCTCGGTACGTCTCACAGCACTAGTCCCCCACGCCAACTGAACTGTTTTTTTAGGGGGGGGGGGGGGGGTCCAGAGTTAAAACTGTCCAAGCGGTCCTCCTAAACAGAGCCGGGATGAAAGGGACAAAGTTCTTCGCCCGCTGGGCCAATCACGTGGCTCGTTGGCCGACAGACACTGACAACCAGGAGGACCCGGGGCTCGCTATGACTGGGGAAGTGTCCCCCTGACTACCACACGTGATCCCACTCTCTCGTCCCATCATCCCTCTGAGACGAGGCGTTGACACTGTCCCTCTGACATGCGGAGACACTAACGAGACAGTTCAAGGGGCGTCGCGGAGTTGAAACTGAGAGAGAGAGAGAGAGAGAGAGAGAGAGAGAGAGAGAGAGAGAGAGAGAGAGAGAGCGAGAGAGAGAGCTGAAGAGTGCTCACACCATCTGCCACGTGTTGCCCGAGAAGAGCTATATCTGGCGGTGAGATCTTTAGAGGGTGCACTTCTCCCACCCACTGTGTTTGCTGAAGGGGATGAATGTGTGTTTTGTTCTCAGTGGAACTTCCACGGAGAAGATCACAAGTGTGTTTAAGAGCACCCTTTAGTATCGACGCTTACAAGGACCCTGTCAGGGAACTGCGCTGAAGGTGACCGTTTTCAGATGGACGGCGCGTGAGAGCGAGGGCCCTTTTCACGTGGAACCCCTTAGGGTGCATAAGAGGAACCAAGCTTTTTTTGTGTTCATGAGGACCATCGGACCACCGCGCGTTAGAAGAGATGAACATGTTTATTCCGAGGACATCTTTGTATTGAACCCGACTTCCAAGCGCACCCTTTTCTGACCAAATTCAATTTCGGCCAAGAAGTCTTTACCCGCCGAGAAGCCGAGGTCAACAACAGACTAACCCGCGCTCACACACACTCGCTCACACACACTGAGTGTACACACCGAGAAAACACCACTCCATTTCTGAAAGCTTCTGAAACCACATGTTCTCAGTGTGTGTACACGTGTGGCTTTTGGCACAGCGGCGCAGGCCCATGTATGTACAGTATATGCACACACACACACACACACACACTCGACGGAAGGCGGAGAAAAGATGGCTGGCGAAACAGATGGAGACCGGGAGACAGACGAGCGCAAGAGCGGATGAATGGGGAAATCATGGGCTGAAGTGGATGGACGGATGAAACAGTGTGTGCCGTTTGTGGGTGGAAGGAGGAATGAATAGAGGGTTAGATGGATGGATCCCTAATTCATAGAGGGATGAATAGGGGGATGGGTGGATGAATGAATGGGATGGGTGGATGAGGATGGAGATGGTCGTGAAGATAAACACATTGACGCTCGACATCGATGGAGAAGATGGCTGTCGAAGGAAGGATGGGTGGATGGATGGATGGATGGAGGATTGTGTTGGAGTGGGTGCACAGATCAGCGGACGGATGAACGCATGGAGATATGGACGTATGGAGAGAGATGCGTTGGGAGGAGGATGGGGTTGCGAGGGTGGATGTGGCTCTGTTGACTAGGTTTGATGGAGTGGTATTGACTGGGCGGAGGTGTGCGCGTGTACTGGGAAACGTGCGTGAGGGGGGGAGGGGGAGGTTGACAGGTGAGACAGCTGCCCCTGCAGGCGTTGGGATGGATGGATAGACCCACCAGCGCCGGGAGTGGAGGATGGGAGAAGTGGGGAACAATGGAACGCGGATGGAGAGATGAGATGAGATGCAGTGATGGAGGAAAGGCAGAGAGAGAGAGAGAGAGAGAGAGAGAGAGAGAGAGAGAGAGAGAGAGAGAGAGAGAGAGAGAGAGAGAGAGAGAGAGAGAGAGAGAGAGAGAGAGAGAGAGCGAGGGGAGAGCACGGAGCAGCAGAACGTTTTCATTGGCGTGTGTGTTTTCCACACGTCAGGGTTTAAACGGTGCAGTGTGTGGCACAGTCCATAGAATGGAATCCGGAAATGTGTGCGTTTACAGCTCGGCTCGGGAACGCACGTGTTTCCAGGTGAATCAATAGGTGTAGTCAAACCCAACCTAGCATCAGGGGGGAGATATACTGTATATATATATATATATATATATATATATACTGTATATACTGTATATATATATATAATAGAATATTAATCCCGAGGGAAATTCTTGTGCCAGGTTGCATAGCAATACAGCACAATAAAACAATATGGAAAACAACAGAATAATAAAAATAAACTAACAGATTTACAAATATAATATATATAATATATATACGGAGACAGTGGTGGAGTAGGGAGGAGGAGACCCAGGCTGCCATCTGCTGTCATGGCTCTAATCCTGGAGATTGACTGGTGATTAGCCAGTCTCTCTCTCTCCCTCTCTCTCTCTCTCTCATTCTCTCTCCCTCTCTCATTATCTATCCGTCTCTCTCTCACTCTCTCTCTTCTACTCACTATCTATCTGTCTCACTCTCTTTCTCCCTCTCTCTCTCAATTCATTTTAAATTCAATTCAAAAGAGCTTTACTGGCATGGGGATCATATGGTTTACGTTTCCAAAGCAAGTGTGAAATAAAAAACGTCTGTACAATTAGATATACTAAAAGAAACAAGTAACATTGCAATCAAATATATAAATAAGAGGATGTAAAATTCCCTCTAACTCTCAAAACATCTCTCTAACCATAGCTGTAATTTACATGGGGGACGCTGGGGACATGTTCCCAAAACTTTTTGAAATGTGTGATTTTGTCACTTTTTAAAGGCATCGTTTGCTAAAAAAAATTCTGAATAGTAGCTTGCACCAAGAAATGTAAACTAACAAATGAGAACACTTTGAGAAAGGTTCATTTGGGCAATAAGAAAACATTCAATGCAATATAAATAAAGAAGAAAGTGTGCATTGTTAAAAAAAAAACTAACAAGCTAAAATAATAACGCCCCTAGCCTACTGGCTCTAAAATGACCCAAAAATGTCCCCATTTGATGTGCCGTTCTGCATTATTATTCCAGTAATTATCTACCCTGACCTCATACTGATCCCCTCTTACATTGCCTAAAATTGCATATTTTGCCATTTAAATTATAGATTTTTTTACATTGGAGCGACCATATTTCTTACTCTCTCTCTCTCTCTCTCTCTCTCCCCCACCCTCCCTAGTATAATTCCTCCCAGTGGCATTGATGTCTCTCTTCCCCTGCTCATTCTCCATCTACCTTGATCTCTCTCTCTCGCTCTCTCTGTATCTGTCTCTGTCTCTCTCTCCCATCATTCTCTCTTCTTATTGTCTGTCGGGCGCTCTCTCTCCCTCTCTCTCCCTCCCTCTCTCTCCCTCTCTCTAGTTTCTTGTGATCTGGACGGCTATATCACATAACGAAACACTCTCCATAGCACCATTTTAGTTTAAGGGTTGTTGTTTTTATTTTGTTCCTTCAGTTCCCTCAGCGTGTGTGCATGTGTGTGTGCATGTGTGTGTGTGTGTGTGTGTGAGGGTCATAAGACATGGTCATTTACAGGATTACTCTACAAAATGAAAACGACAGCGGCGGCAAACACAAAGTCATCATTTCTAAACGCTATATTTGCCGACTTCAGAATAAAAGTCCCCCCACGTTAAAACACACGCTCACATTGTGCTTCAATTTTACGACTTGCGTACATTTGCTTCGACAACGACACATTAAAGCACAAGGGCGGACTGTCTGTGTGTGTGTGTGTGTGTGTGTGTGTGTGTGTGTGTGTGTGTGTGTGTGTGTGTGTGTGTGTGTGTGTAGTATCCACGGTTACAGTACACCTCCTCCACTCTGCATTCCGGGCCAAGGTGAGGCTGTGGATGTGAAAAGTCTCGGCCATTACACCTCCTGCGTGGCGTTGGCGGGCGTTGGGCCCCACGCCACACGGCCCTATCATCTTTTATTGCGCGTTTAACAAGCGCTGGTGTATTAATCCCTGACGCTGTGAAGCCGGCCGGTATTTATGGTCTCTGGTGTTTTACATCAGGGCCTCATAAGCAGCAGCAGCAGCAGTGTGCAGCCTCTAGACACAATACCCTGAGTGGTGGTCAGTGTGTTAGACACACAGACACATACACACAAGCTTATTAACACACACGCACATGTGCTCACAAACACTCACTTGCACGCATGCACACACACACACGGTCGCGCACACAAACACGGTTGATCGCACACACACACACACACACACTCACTCATAAATACACACACGCAGACAGACACACACACACACACACACTCACTCATAAATACACACACACAGACAGACACACACACACACACACACACAGGCGCACACACCTACATATCCATCAACACACACACACACATACAGAGACTCAAACACACATACTGTATACAGTGTATGTAAATCCAACCACATACACATATACCCCTACCCCCCAATCACACACACACACGCGCACACACACACACACACACACACACGCGCACACACACACACAGTGCAACACCAGTACACTTGTGAAGGCCGGACGAGAAACCTTTGTTGTAAATATAAAGAGAGCGAGAGGGGCAGTGAAAGCTCTCTCGGCCAACCTGTCATCCCCTACAGTGGAGAGAGTGACAACAGAGGGTGTGTCAGCAGAGGACATGAAAGAGGAACGGCCGACAGAGAGCGAGCGAGCAGAGACAGAGAGAGAGAGAGAGAGAGAGAGAGCGAGAGAGAGCAAGAGAGAGAGAGAGACACACGCTGTGGGTACATTATCTTCCTCCTCTGCCTCCTCTACCTCCCCGCCTTTATTAGAGCAAGAGGTTGCGTTGACTCGACTCCAGTAAATGTCACTGCCTCTTCTGCAACAACGCACACCATTCATTTCCACCCAGATACCACCTCTCTCTCTCTCTCTCTCTCTCTCTCACCCTCTCTTTCTTTCTCTCTTTATCCCTCTCTCTCCCGGGAGTTTGAGTTTTTATAATATTGTAATATTTCTTTTCCTCTCCGCCACATCAACACACGCGGTGTGGCTTTATGCCCGAGCGCTAAGCCAAGCGCCACTTGAAGCTATTCGCTACTTGTACACGAGTGCGGCTTCTTGAGTCCTTGTTTGTTTGTTTGTTTGTTTGTCTCGCCGTTCCCTCCAGGATCAATACAAGTGAATTCAATCTCATCTCTCTATCTCTCTCTCTCTCTCTCTCTCTCTGTCTCTCTCTCTCTCTCTCTCTCTCAGACTGTGACCTCAAGAAAATATCACCAACTGCTCTGCCGTTCCTGCGCGACCTGTAACTATGTTATAGACATGCGCTGTGAGGTGCCTCCCTGACTCTCTGCCTCCAGCTGTTTACATCCGGAGCACATCAAGTTTAAATCCCCCCCTCATCAAGTTGTACCTCCGTTTCACTTCCTCCGCTAGCTTTATATCCCGAGGTCTAACCGGAGAAACGTTTACGTTTGATAGCTAACGGCACCGTTGGATTAATTGGATGTGTCACGCAGGGTGTAAACAGAGAAAAATCTGCGCCCATGCAGACAGGCTAAGTTTAGCGGGTAGTTTGTTTGAGGACATGCAGCTGAACGTGTACTCGGTTCGATTGCCGATGTTCTCGCACCCTACCTGCAGCTCTACTGGAGCAAGGTGTGTAGCTGCCTTGTCTCCTGACTATTCCTGACGTCTCTCTATTTTACACTAATTAACATTTACTAAACTATGACTCAATAATTAGTAATAATACTAGAATATATAGAAACAATAACAAAACCATCGCGACAGGCGTCTTGTGGTCATGTGACATGAGCAGAGTAGAGAAGACTCAAAGGATCATAAGCTTCATAAACTATTCTGGGAATTAGTGAAAGCTCTCGCCGTCTATTAAGATAAGATAAGATAAAACGTTATTAATCCCGAAGGAAATTCTTGAGCCAGAGGTTGCATAGCAATATAATAATAAACAATAGAGAAATAAATAATAGGATAGTCAAAATAAAATAACAAATTTACAAATGTACAGTAAATACGCCTAAGAAAAATAAACAAACTAACAAAAAACCAAAAATGATATAGATAAGTATGTCAGTGCTGTGGTTTAGGGACACACCGTCCTTCCTTGGGAGCCTCTCGAATACTCAAACTGAGGAACACAAATTGCCCTTTAAATCACTTTAAAGTTTAAGTTAATTTGAGTAAAATAAAATAAAGTTCAAACGTCTATTTTCATTTCACTGCATATCCTGTATATATGTGACAATTCAACTTTGCCAACTCTTTGGCTTGTCTCCGGAAGCTCTCTGTCTGGTTAATGGATAGACAGTAGACAAGTCCTTTATATCACACTGAGATTGGGGACGTGATTTGGGGAGAAGGGCGGAAGCATCAGCAAAACACACAAATCAGGGATAGCACATTAATCTGGGTCAACGCCGGCTCGTGTGGCGCTGCTAGCTTGTCGAATAGAAAAACGCATTTCTAATGAAGTGCAACTGAGTGCAACGCCGCCGCGGCTAGCTCCCGGCGGCTCGCTCTCAGTTGACTGTTGACTGTTCCCGCCGTTTTTCTCTCACCACAACGCCTCCTCCTTCTCCACGCCTCCCGTTCATTATCTCCGGCTTATTCTGCCGAGGTTAGGCGGGGGGAAAAAAACCAACAACAACAACAACAACAACAGCGGTGCAACGTCGCCGCATTGCGCACCCTGCCCTCGTTAGCCCGTCCACATGCCTGGGCGGTCTGGGCGGTCTGTTCGCGCACACCGCCCATGCAATTAGCCTCCATTGTGTTGCCGGGCGAGGGAGACACCTGGAGGAAGAAGAAGAAGTAGACGGCGTCATGCTAACCCATTGTTATTAGCCAGAACGACCTCCCCAGATAATAGCCGCCATTTATATATATTTATATATATATATGTGTATATATATATAAATATATATATACAGGGGCCCAGGAATTAGCCGTGTGTCACAGGGGGGTTTAAATGCGACCGTGCGGTCAATTATTTCACCAGGAACGTGCGTCGGCCTCTCTGGTGTTCGTGTAATGAGGTCACGATGCGAACGCCGACACCGAGCGGATGACGCAAAAGAGGAGTTCCGGCGGTGAGGGTGAGGGGGGGTCACATGGGAGGCCGCTAGTGCACTAGCTAACCACATCGGCAACACGTCTCGCGTGCGGCCTTGGGAGTTTGATTCTGAACTGTGCCTCTCACTTGCTCTTTGTCTCTCTCTCTCTCATTATCTATATCTCACTCTCTCTCTCTCCACACTATCTATCTGCCTCGATCACTCTCACTCTTGCTGTCTCTCTGTTTCTCTCTCAATTAATTTAAAAGGAGCTTTATTGGCATGGGAAACATAGGTTTATTTCATTGCCAAAGCAAGTGGTTAATAAAAAGCAAATGCCTGTAAAATTAGAGATATACTAGAATAAAGAAATATGGCCACGGCTGAACCCCGCTAGTGTGCTAACCACATCTCCAACACATCTTGTTGTTGACCTCTCTCTCTCTCTCTCTCTCTCTCTCTCTCTCTCTCTCTCGTGTCCCGGCCTTGTCCATTGAGGCCAATAGAGGGTTCTCTAAGAATAAGAAAAGCTTTGTCTGTGGATGCCTGTGACGTGTGTTGGTTTGGGGGACAGTCCAAGGAGTCCGGCCAGTGACAGCGTGATGGGGGGGGGGGTGGCGGGGGCGGAGTTTGGGTGGAAGAGTATTTGCAGAGAGTCCTTTGAGGTAAGCCTCAGCTGGGCCAGAAATGAGGGATTAATGAGAGCTTTGGAACGCCCAGCAGAGAAGCGGATGCCAACGTGAGGACACGGGTGCTTTAGAGAAAGTTCCAGCAACTGACTCAAGGTGAAGTCCAATGTGAACGGGGGAGACATCCACTTTGATGATGAATCTCTTTCCATGAATGTACTTTGTGTAAGTCGCTTTGGATAAACGCGTCTGCCAAATGCCCCAAATGTAAATGTAAATGAAGCACGGAAAAGGGTGTCCTGCGGAGGGTGGGTGTTCATGTCCAGCACAGCACAATGCTGGGGTGAGGGCGGGCGGGGGGCCGGGGCAGCAGAGTCCAGTGGTGAGTGAGGTTGGGGTGATTGGGTCGGGGTTTGTGGTTCAGAATGCAATGCCTGCAGCCTACCTGCACGCATCCTTGAGCAAGATGCCACTACAACCACTCATGGTTGTAGGATACACGTGTCCTGGCCCTGGCCTGCTGAATTGTACCCATCAGAGACTTTCTCTCTCTCTCTTCTCTCTCTGTCTCTCTGTCTCTCTGTCTCTCTCTCTCTCTCTGTCTCTCTCTCTGTATCTCCTGGCTGCTCTGTTGGACACGCTGGCTGTAGTAGCAGGTGATTGTGGTGGAGAAGCTCCAGCCGTCTGCCGTGACATGGGGGACATCAGATGGTGTGAATGTGTGTGTGTGTATAGGGGGCATATACTGTATTCAACTAAACCACGGCCTGTCACCACCGGTCATGTGACCTCTGGTTGCCGGGTGACATCAGCGGACACAGAGACACAAGGGACACAAGGGACTGGACTCAGAGTAGAGCGTGTGTGTGTGTGTGTGTGTGTGTGTGTGTGTGTGTGTGTGTGTGTGTGATGTATAGGGCTTAGAGTTTCACAGCGACATAATTATCTGTATCTGTTCAACCAACAACATGACTACTGCTATCAACAAATACACTATGTGCATAACTGCTATGTTTAAGAAGTGACTCATGTCAGATATGTTTGGAAAGCTAACATTCTTGTGATTCGATTGATGGCAACAATTCTAAGATACAATCAAAACAGCAGGTAATAATAATCATAATAATCATAATAATCATAATACATTTATTTGTCTAGCACTTTTCAATACACGTAATAACGTTGGCTAAAGAAAAACTTTAGCCAATAAAAGCTTTTTCTCTTAAGAAGAGAAATAAAACGGGGAACTGACTCTAACACCATTGTCAGACAAACAAACAAAAACTAAACAAAATTGAGGCAACTCACCTCATGAAGCCTCATAGTATCCACTGATCAATACTATTCCAACAAGATCGGTCTTGTTACATTGGCAAAGGTGCAGAGATCCAAATCGAGTGAAATATTTCGTCTGAATCACAATAAATACCCACAGACTGCTGTTGCATCTTTCAAATTAGCTGGTAGATATGCCTAATCTCCCACGTATTCAGTGGATTTGAAGAAACAGTGGTTAATGCGCAGCCAGTCATGGAGCAAATTTTTTTTCCCCCCGAATAAAAACGTGCATATTCGAGAAGAAGAAATGTCTGTTTACGTCGCATTATCTCTGCTTTCCTGAATAACGTATTCGTATTCAGGTGCATCTTTAAAAGGGCTGATGCATGTCTATGGGGTTCCATTGTTGTCTGATGAAACAGATAATGAGATAAAGCATATCACTGGCCGCATTAACCCACCGGGGGCTACATGCTGCTAACCGCTAAAAACATGTTTATACAAGTGCTTGGCTGGCACTAACTGTAGGGAGCCACTTTCTGTTTGATGATCTGTGATTAGGGTACGCGCACACACACACACACACACACACACATACACACACACACACACACACACACACACACACACGCACATACACACACACGCACATACACACACACGCACATACACACACACGCAGGCACTCTCCCTCTCTCTCTCTCTCTCTCCCTCACACACACACACACTTGCACTCTCACACACATCACACGCTCTCATGTACACACCAAGGATGGTGTGAGAGGTAGGGCTGCAGTCAAGGTGTCTTGCTCCAGAGCACCCTTGATCGATGACCAGGGGGATTAAACCGGCAACCTTTCACCTGACAGGTGACCTGCTCTCAGCGTGGGGGAAGCAGGCTGTGTGTGTGTGTGCGTGGTGGGGGATGGAGGGAGTGGGTCAAGAGGTCAAGGGTATTCACAAGGGTATTCACACTGATTATTCATATTGTCAATATCAGAGAAATCTGGTCTGGATTAGTGCCTGGTACCGCTGGAGATTAAGGAGTTAATGAATATTTGTGTGTATATGAGAGAGAGAGAGAGAGAGAGAGAGAGAGAGAGAGAGAAAAGAAAATAGAAGCTTATAGCAACCAGAGAGAGATAGAGCAGCCTAAACAAACCACCGGGGGCTACATGCTGCTAACCGCTAAAAACATGTTTATACAAGTGCTTGGCTGGCACTAACTGTGGGGAGCCACTTTCTGTTTGATGATCTGTGATTAGGGTACGCGCACACACACACACACACACACACACACATACACACACACACACACACACACACACCAACACACAGCACATACACACACACATGCACATACACAACACACGCACATACACACACACGCAGCACTCTCCCTCTCTCTCTCTCTCTCTCCCTCACACACAACACCACAACCACTTGCACTCTCACACACATCACCACGCTCTCACGTACACACCAAGGATGGTGTGAGAGGTAGGGGCTGCAGTCAAGGTGTCTTGCTCCAGAGCACCCTTGATCGATGACCAGGGGATTAACCGGCAAACCTTTCACCTGACAGGTGACCTGCTCTCAGCGTGGGGGAAGCAGGCTGTGTGTGTTGTGTGTCGTGGGGGGGATGGGGGGAGTGGGTCAAGAGGTCAAGGGTATTCACAAGGGTATTCACACTGATTATTCATATTGTCAATATCAGAGAAATCTGGTCTGGATTAGTGCTGGTACCGCGGAGATTG
>PIJE02000013.1:475941-573441 GCA_002895965.2 Coryphaenoides rupestris
TTAAGGAGTGAGAATATGTGTGAAGAGAGAGAGAGAGAGAGAGAGAGAGAGAGAGAGAGAGAGAGAGAGAGAGAGAGAGAGATCGGGAATGAAAGAAGAAAGAGACAAATGCAGCCAAAAAGATAAATGTCTTGACCTGTCTGGCATTTTAGCTCTTGCTGAGGAATATAAAACGAGTCCTTAAAAAATAACGCAGAAAACTGATCAATATCTTATGCTGTTTTCTCAGACATCTTCAAAGTCGCACCCACACGCCCATTCCCACCACCGCACACACCCAATCCCCCCCCACCCCACACACACACACACACACACACACACACACACACACACAAAGCAACACTGCGGCCAGTGGGTTCGCTTCAACATTACGGCCGTTAACTTAGGTTCCATGCCAACGTAAAGGACATCCGACGTCGAGAACTGCACAATCCTTAACTCTGGCTGCACTCCCAGCATTTTACGAGTGTCCATAAACCAGGAGTAATAACCCGGCTACCGTGGGGGTCGCGGGGTCGCCGGCCAGAGATAGACTTTAATGTGGCGGTGATACACAGTGGGGGAAAAACAACATCATCATGTGACAGCAAGTCTATCCAATGAAAAGCCTCCGATCTGCAGGCCAGACTCGCCGGGCCCCGGTCCGTCGCGTCCGCCGGTCGCAACGACCTCATCAGCAGCTTTCTAATCACACGGGACACTGCCGGCGTCCCTTGGGACGGGGGGGGACAGGCGTCCAAGCACATGTATGTAGTATGTAGTGGACATGCTCTCTGCTCTCCTACAGCCCTGTCACGCGCGAGACAGGAACCATCGATCACGCCCGGCAGGCCCGTGACGGTGAGATCATCATTGCCGTGGCGACGGGCGGGGCGTCCTCTTGTCAGAAAAGTGGATCACAAGAGAGAGAGGTGGGCAGATCGTCACTCCTGTTCCCGCCGCTGTGCCCTCACAGTCTCCTACGCGCCACATTTGGCTGTTGCATGCCGAGCGATGCGTTGGCTTCAGTCAAATGGGCCGGAAAAGTGACAGCTTCCATCCACCAGGCTGGTGGATGGAAGCTGGGAAGGTTTGGTTTTCCCAGGACAGGGAAATACTAGATGTGATGTGGACCATGAGGCTGATATCAGAAGAGGGATATGTTGGGAACCAATTCTCATAATGAAGCTATAAGTCATCAGCTGTTCTCTCTTCTGCTGCACATTGACCACTTTCTCAATGTTATGGACCGATTGGCAGGTGATAATATTACTCACTTTTTTTTTTGCAAATTCTTATTTCTTTTAGATTTTGTTGAATTATTATTGCGGGCTTGTGTAGGACTCCCACTGTCAAATGCTAATTTCCCGCCTGGGATTGATAAAGAACATACCTCTCTTATCCCTGCAAGCGCAAACCTTAAAGCAGTGATTTTCACACTTTGCTGACATCCTGCAGTGATGACACACACACACACACACACACACATACACACATACACACACACACACTCACTCAAGGTGTTTTAAAGGGTGTTTTTTTGCTCTACCTGTTTCCCAGAAGTACACAGACTTGCCGTCGTCCGTCTGCGCCCCGGTGGTCCGGGCGAAGCAGGGCAGCAGCAGCAGCAGCAGCCAGGCACCCCAGAGACAGGAGCCCCCAGCCTGGCTCGCCCTCCTCCAGCGGCTGCCCCCCGCGGGGGTCCCAGGGCACCCGCACCCCACCGCCATGTTCCTCCACATTCAGACCACGAGTAAATCCACTGGGTTCAGGAGGTCAGCGCAGACTCAGGCTCAATCCACGCACACACAGGCGCTAATTAGCCTGCTTGTGTGTGTGTGTGTGTGTGTGTGTGTGTGTGTGTGTGTGTGTGTGTGTGTGTGTGTGTGTGTGTGTGTGTGTGTGTGTGCGTGCACGTCTGTGTGTGTATATGCCGGTGTGGTTGCATGTAAGTGTGTCAGTGGTATATTAGCATTTGCATGTTAGAAAACAGAAAGGAAGTCACATGTGTGTGCGCGTGTGTGTTTATGTGTGCATATTATGTGTGTGCGTGAGTGTCTGTGTGTGTGTGTGTGTGTGTGTGCTGCCGCGCGTGTGGGACACCAATCCGGCTCAAAGTAGCGGTCCTCCTCTTCTCTTCTCCTCTCTTCCTCCTCTCCCTCTCCTCTCCTCCTCCTCCTCCTCCCCCCGGCGGCTCCAGCGGGACGTAAACAAACGTTGTCTCCTCTCCTCCTCCTCGTCTTCCTCCTCTCCTCCTCTCTACCTCCTATTCCTCTGCGTTACTCCTTATCCTCCTCTTCTTCCCTCCTCCTCCTCCTCCTCCTCTTCCTCTCTTTACCTCCCACTCCTGGGGGTCCAGGCACCTCTCCCTGTCCCAGGGAAGAGAGGCTCAGAGTGGGGCTGTCCTGAGCGGTGCCCCTGTCCCGCGCTGCCGTTAGCTGCTGTCAACGCCGCGGCCGCCGAGCTGAGCTGAGCTGAGCAGAGCTGAGCAGAGCTGAGGTGTGTGGCGCTCCGTCCTCGCACGCCGGAGCTGTGACAGTGGGTGTGTGTCTGCAGTGAGCTCAGCCTCGCACCCGCCCTCCCCCTCTGCCTCTCTCTCTCTCTGTCACACACTCTCGCTTTCTCGCTCACTTGCTCCTTTCCCCACCCTCTGTCTCTCTCACTCTCACACACACGCACACACACACACACACACGGACTACTTCCCTCCATCCCTCTCTCTCTCTCTCTCTCTCACACACACGCGCACACACACACACACAGACTACTTCCCTCCATCCCTCTCTCTCTCTTTCTCTCTCTCAAACACAAACACACGCACACTGACTCTTTCTCCCTCCCTCTCTCACACACTTACACACAAAGTATCTTACTCACTTACGCGCTCTCTCCTTTTACTCCCTCCCTCCCTCCCTATCTTACTCATACTCTCTCTCCCCCTCCCACTCTTTCTGTCTCACTACCTCTCTCTCCCCTCTCTCTATCCTCTCCCAATTTCACTCAAAAGACAACATTACACGTTCATTTTTGTCAAATGTTATTCCCCTTAGAAATAAGAATTTTCAGTCTCTCCCTCCCGACCTCACTCTTTCTCCCTCACTCGCAGTCTCTCTCTCTCTCTCTCTTTCTACCACTCCCCCTCTCCCCCTTCTTTGCTTGTTCTCTCACTCTCTACCTCCCTCCCCCTCTCTCACTCTCACTCACTCATTTGCTGTTCTCTTCGCACCCCCACCCCCGTGCCCTTTCCCTCTCCCCCTAGCTCCCCCACCCCCTTACTGTCTCTCTTGCTTGCGTGTCTCCTCCTCCTCTCCCCCTCCTCCCTCCCATATAGACGGCGTCTCTCGCTCTTTCATCTCCCCCTCTCCGAGACTCTCCCCCCTCTCTGTCATCCTCCCGCGATTCTTCCCCCGCTCTGTCTTGCGCCCACTGCCTCCATCCTACTCATTTCTCCTCTCTCTCTCTCCCCCCCCCTCCCCCCCGTGTCTCCCCCTCTCCTTGCCCATTTCTTCTCTTCTCAAATATTCAAATAGAATTCCTGTCCTCTGATCACCTCCTCCTCCTCTCCTGCCATCTTTGTCCTTACTTTCCCCCTCCCCCTCCAGTATCATCTTTCTCCTCTCCTCTCCTCTCATCCCCATCTCATCTTCTCCTTTTTCTGTTTGTATTTTATTCTATTTTCTCCTCCTGTATCCTCTTTCATCTCCCTTCTGCTCCCTTCAAGTCTTGTCTCCTTCTCCTCCTCCTCTCTCATCCCCTCCCTTATCCCTCTACTCATCTCTCCTCCTCTCTCTGGTCCCCGTTGAGCTGGGAGGGGGAGAGGAGAGGAGAAGTGAGAAGGAAGGAGATGAGAGGGGAGGAGAGGATGATAGGGGAGAGGAGAGGAGAGGAGAGGAGAGAGGCGAAAAGAGAAGTGAGAGAAGAAGGGGGAGGTGAGGGAGGAGGAGAGGAGAGGAAAGGAGAGGAGGAGAGGAAAGGAGAGGAGGAGAGGGGAGAGGAGAGGTGTCGGTGTCTGGAGAACAAAGATAGGGAAGCTGCCGTAATCAAAGTGGAGGAGGAAAGGAGAGAGAGGAGGAGAGAGAAGAGAGAGGAGAGAGGAGAGAAGAGAGAGGAGAGAGGAGGAGAGGGAAGAGAGAGAAGAGAGGAGGAGAGAGAAGAGAGAGGAGAAGAGAGAAGAGAGGGAGAGAGAGAAGAGAGGGAAGGAGATGAGAAGAGAGGAGGAGAAAAGGAGAGAGAGGAGCAGAGGAGGAGAGAATTGCGTTTGTCTGTGTGTGGGTGTGTATGTCTGGGAGAGAGAGAGAGAGAGAGAAAGAGAGAGAGAGAGAGAGAGAGAGAGAGATGGAGAGAGAAGAGAAGGAAGTGTGTACGAGAGCGATAGAGCCAGAGCATCCATCACAGGAAAACCAGGGAAATTCTTCCTAAATGTTGTGGCAAAACAAAACCCTGAACCGCACTCACGGCTGCAGCTCATTATGGTCACCCTCACACTCTTCACCCCCAAACCAAACCAAGCCGCCGCACACTCCGCGGACCGCGGGAGATGAGGTGCGCGTGAAGCCGGGCGTGGCAACAACACAGTGTGGGCCGTGTGATTGGCTTAAAGTGTCAGACGCGGTCAGGGTGCAGGTGGCGGTCAGAGAGAGAGAGACAGGTGGGCACGGAGAGACAGCAGCACCAGCAGGGAGATTAGCTGGAGACCGTGGAGGTGTTACACGTTAGCCTCACTTAAACACCACGAGCTGCTGGCCAGGAGCGCGGGAAAGCTGCTCTGGGAGGCGCCGCCGATGACCTGCGTCCGGCTGGGCCCGGGGGGACAGCAAAACATGGTTGGTCCAAAACTGGGGTTCAATACTGGGGTTTACACTGGTTCACTGGGCTTACACTGGTCCACTGGGTTTACACTGGTCCACTGGGTTTACACTGGTCCACTGGGGTTACACTGGTCCACTGGGTTTACACTGGTTCACTGGGCTTACACTGGTCCACTAGGGTAACACTGGTCCACTGGGTTTACACTGGTTCACTGGGGTTTACACTGGTCCACTTGGGTTTACACTGGTCCACTGGGGTTTACCATGGTCCACTGTGGTTTACACTGGTCCACTGGGTTTACACTGGTTCACTGGGGTTTACACTGGTTCACTGTGGTTTACACTGGTCCACTGGGGTTTACACTGGCCCACTGGGGTTTACACTGGCCCACTGGCATTACACTGGTCCACTGGGGTTTACACTGGTCCACTGGGGTTACACTGGTTCACTGGGGTTTACACCGGCCCACTGGGTTTACACTGGTCCACTGGGGTTTACACTGGGCCACTGGGGTTTACACTGGCCCACTGGGTTTACACTGGTCCACTGGGGTTACACTGGTCCACTGGGGTTTACACTGGGCCACTGGGGTTACACTGGTCCACTGGTTTTACCCTGGTGCTGCCCTACTTTCCTAATTTTAGAAAAAAAAATAGGGTTTCACACTGGTCCACTGGGTTTACACTGGTTTTACCCTGGCGCTGCCCTACATTCCTAATTTTATACTGGTTTTACACTGGTTCAAAGGTTCTACACTGGTTGAGACTGAGTTGAATTGAGATGAGACAAAGATGTTTTGAAAGAAGAGGGAAATTATAATTTAAAAGTCGGTCAGCTCTCGGGCCCTTATGTTGATACAGAATAGATAATGAATATAGTCTCTCCCTCTCTCTCTCGCTTTCCCTCACTGTCTCTCTCTCTCACACACACACACACGCACAGTGGATATCCACTCGTTCACTGGGAAGAATGCTCCCAGGCCAGATGGAAGTAATTTATCACCACAATTCATATTTCGTAAGGTTTAAAGAGAATCTGAAAACGGCGTTTCAGACAGAACTCACTTCCCAAATACGACCAATTATTGGGTCCAAACATCCACGTGAAGCAGCTAATTAGCACGGGACAAACCTGGAGGAGGGATGTGAGAACGTGATCGACTGACATTTCTTGAATCCCGTTCTCATTGTCTCAGTAGAACAACGGTGCAAACTTAAGACAGGACTTTAATCAATAGTGTTCAATGAGCAGCCTGCCCGTGCTCAAGTGAGTGTGATAATTGCTCACAAGTGTTTTTTATTTGGGTGGCGGGGTGGTGGGGGTGGAGGGTAATTAAGCTTAGAGAAGCAGACTAGTGATGATTTGTAAATAGCTAAATCAATATTTTACAATGTTGGCTTTGGAAGCAGCCACTGTGGAACAGTGAATTCCAATGACTCTCACGGTTACTCCAGAATGTGGTTCATAATGAGCTTTTAGTTTTACCTGTCAATGAGCAGAGGACATGCACACACACACACACACACACACACACACACACACACGTTGTATTCCAATCTCACACCAGCTGTCAATGTATTTATGCATAAGGACGTCAAACAACCAAAATCACTCCAACACAATTAGAATATCAATCATTTATGAATAAATACTATCACTATATCTCAATGGGATTTCCATTGGAATTAGGTTGTTTTCTGGTCTAGTTGTCTAGATGTTGGTCCTTGCAAAGCAAGTGAGGAGAGTACCCAGACTGGGGAAGATGGCGGCTCCCAGCTCTTAATTACGCTTTGTCAATAAAGTTCAAACTCCCATAAAAAGGACAAATAAAAAAAGATCAATAAAGGTCAGCCAAAGTTTAGTATCACCTGCGGCGCATTGCATCACATTCCCTGACTTTTCCTTCCGTCGACACACAAAAACCCACAAGTCTTCTTGTCGTGTGTTCTTCCATTGTGTGTGACGAGACAGAGCCAGGGTGTGAAAGGTGACCCGTGTAATGATGCCGTGTTGGGGAGGGACACCGCACGGTCGCTTGCCACTAAATGTCAGCCTCGGCGCAGGTGTCAGAGACGCAGCCGAGGCACCAGGGGCCCGGTGGTGGAGCGGGAGAGAGAGCGAGAGAGAGAGAGAGAGAGAGAGAGAGAGAGAGAGAGAGAGAGAGAGACGCTGGATGACAGGCACCCGGAAATTAACAACAGTCACCGGCTCGACTGAAGCTTATCGAGGCCCTCGGCCCGCTTTTAAACAGCCGACGTTGGCAGGCGGACAATATTCCTTTGACGCGGGGCCCCTGAAATAAAAGCCGTCTGGTACAATAGCCGCGGTGTTGGTGGAGAGGTGAGCCCTTTATTCCGCTGAAATGATTGGTGGGAAACATTTTGCCGCCGTGTGGCTGGCACTTTCCGCTCACTTAAAACACGATTAAAAGCACATTAACATAATTATTGCCTGTTGTTCTTTTACAAAAAGGCTGGCCCCTCTTTGTGTGTGTGTGTCTGTGTGTGTCTATGTGTTCTCCTGCACTCACACAACTGCTGTGTGCAACAAGCACCCAATGCTACGGTCACATGCACAGTACCTGCAGGAGGTTACGTCTCCAGGAACCCGGGAGCGACGCAGGGCCAGGACATTGGACGTTTTTCGACAAACGTCAAAACAGCAATGTCAAAAAATCGCTATCTAGGTCATCATTTCAAATAAATGGCCTGAAAGTAAAGTGCCTTGCCTTGTTGCTGTTGTTGTTGTTGTTGTTGTTGTTGTTGTTGGTGGTGACGGGGCTTTTCTTCAGTGGTAGCTTTTCTTCGGTGTTCGTTTGTCTTCCGAAGGCCACACATTCGTTTGCGGTGGAGCGGGAGAGCGATGGAGCGAGTGCAGGACACCCATAAGCTGGGATTCAGAATACACAGGAGAAGCCACATTGTGTTCCCATATGAACACATATTATATATTTCTGACATACTGTACATCTTGTGGTTCCTTTCAGATTTCTTGCTTTTTTTTTTTCCTTCTTCAACTTGCAGACTTCTCTTTCGGATAAGTACTGAATATAATATCAGTACTGATACGGTGGATTAGCTCAAGGTGTAATGCCGTCGCCCACCTTGGACATTTTGAACTTTGCAATATGATTGACACGCTGTTTATCTCAACTGAACCCCCCCCCCCCCCACAACACACAACCTTCTCTTCCATGTTATTCAGAAGTGATTTTTAAAGTAAATGTTTCGGTTAATCTGTCGCAAACATCTCCCCGTGCCTCAGTCCGCCACCTCGCAAGCTAATTCCGACGTGGCCGCTCGGAGAAACAGCCGTCTGCTCGTTCCGTCGGTGCTGATGAAGAGCCGCTGATGTCTTCCGGTTCAATGACTTGAGTTATAGAAGGCGACTGGAGGGGAACGTTATCGTGACTCCCACACACAACCCCCGCGCCATAGCAAACTACAGCAAACCAGAATCGCCCCTAAACAAGTTCGTTCGTAACGTTCGTATTTGTACTCTTCCTGAAACACCATACGTCGATGGGCACAGTCGGGGGTGTGCGTTTTGAGCACATTGGAAGCTTTAGCGCTCAGTCTCAATGCAATTATATATTTGCTCGGCCGTCGTCATCATAGACGGATGAATATTAGTTTGGGGTTCTGTATATTGTAGTCTACGGCTTGCCGTACATCCAATTAGCGCCATTCAGAGGGTGATTTGGTTTGTATTGATGTCTACCCGTTGCGCCCGTTGTGTTTTAAAACATTTAGAGTTGATTTAAAACTGTTTGCGGAGGAGACAATAACGTCAGCAGGGGTGTTGATATATATTTATATATTTAGTGTTTATTGCGGCTCCTATTAAAGCAACATTATTTCAGTAGCGACAGTGTGGTTCTAAACTGACAGGCCTGTGATGATGGATGGGGTTACTGCTTAATGTGTCTTCACTTGAAAGCCGTTTACACTGTTTATCCCAAATTAAAAAACATGCAAACAGACAACATTCACTTCCATAAGACTTAAAGGTGATCTTGAAAGGTGAATGATTAATCTGTGGCAAATATCTTCCCCTGATGTGCCCAAGACCATGCCGCTGCCTCACAAACCAATTTCAGAGGTCGATTTGGCGAGTTTGCCATTTATTTTGATAGGCTTTTCTAACCTGTGGCTACTCAAAGCGCTTGACAATTTGTGCCTCATATTCACATTCATACACCAACGGCGATGCAAAGGGAACAGCCAGCTTGTCGGGAGAAGTTGGGTTTAGGTGCCTTGCTCATTGAAACAAACCTCGACATTTGGCTAGGAGGAGCTGGGGATGGAACCAGCAACCTTTTGGTTGCCAGACAATCTGCTCTACCTCCTGAGCCTCTGTCGTCCTACGCTGCCATATGGCTTCACTTTAGGCCTGGATGAGTACGACATGAACTAGCTTAATTAGTAGGATTTGGTTGGAGAGTACAGACCCAATCACACCTGAATGAGTACCACGTGTAGACGGAGCCGTTCCCTGCTCCAGATGAGATTGGCTTGCAGATTAACTATCTTACGGATGTCTGGGAGGCTCTCATTAATAACCACAACTTAACTCTCTCTCATACACATAGCCCTGACCGCAGGGAGGCCAGGCCAGAGTAGTTACATTCATGAGCAGTGGTTTGGAGAGGCGGGGTGGGGGGGGCAGGATAGTGTATGGCTGGTGTGTTTGAGGCCCCGGGTTGGATCCCCAACCCAGCTTTACTCGCTCCTGGGTGACGTGTTTCTGAAATGTGCTTTCAATAAAATCAACAGTGAACCCAATGGTCACTAAATCTGAGTAGATGCTCTTGTCTCGTATTTGTTCATACATTAATATTGATATTATAATATATCATGCCTTCTGTTGTGTGTGTACGCACACACACACGCGCGCGCACACACACACACCATATGCTAACCTATAGTATGTAATTATGTTACATAATTAGCATCGATAAAATGAAAACGTAGCTTAGTGCGCGATCAACACAGACTATAAACTTCACGAGGAGTCGTCGCACCGAGGGGATCGCAGAGTATTACATTTAGATCTACACTTAGTCTCCCTGACAGAGCGATGATGCGATGATATATGAATGTAATGATCCCTTCCTCTATCACCAGAGGATCTATGCTCCTGCCGCTTCAGTTGCTTGTAAAAGAAAACAGAGTTTATCCTTCTGCACTGCTGGGAGTCTCTCCACGGATTACCACTTCCCCGTCAGATTAGTTTAGTGCTTATATCCTGCCACGGTAAATCACACTCATCATATGTATCTATATATATTTATTATCATCATCATCATCTTAAATTATACTTTGGATTTAGGCGGTGAATACAATGATTACAAATTGATCCAAAATTATTGATTACAAATTATTGATCACAATCCTTTAAATGATTAAGAACCCATTTGATGCATACCTCTCATGATTACATCCACTTTTGATGATTACAAACTATTGTGCTCATATCACACTGTAATTCACCTGGCATACATACTTTATGATAACGGTAACGGATGAGATTCATTTTAACTCAATTTTCTTGCAGACTAGTGGGTGATTACAGCTCTCGTTGCACAATAAAGTAAAAAATGTGTGTGTGTGTGTATGTGTGTGTGTGCTTTGCAAGTGCTTGTAGTTTAGTTTTAGCCATCCAGGTATGTAAATGTAAGATTGTGGGAGTGTGTGTGTGTGTGTTTGGTGGCTGGCTGGCTTAATTGGCCTCACCTGGCCCAGGTAGAGTCTGGGGGGGTGGGGCTGCAAACCTGTGGCGCTAATGAGTGCACCACAGGTTAAGTCAGCCACCAACACACACACACTCAAGGAGTGCTAGCATGCTAGCTAAGAACCATCTGCTCCATGTCATTTCATTTCATACCACCATTGCAATAAACCAGACTTTCAACACCACTACTGCCTGTGTCCTTGGAGGAGCCCTGAACTAAGCCACATATGTGGCATTGTGGCAACAAAGTATGCTACAAAGATATCGTTCCCAACACGAGTGGCTCTCAGCCCAGTGTGGCAGAAGCGCAGCTCTGAGCGAGCAAGGGCCTGTGCTATATCTCTGAACTCGTATCGCAGAGCTGCCGGTGCAAGTGTTGCGGAAGAGCATTAAACGGTGTATTTTGACAACGCTGTCAAAATACACTAGCAGTAATGGCTGAACTCCGCCCTCCCCCCCCCCGGGTCTATTGCATACTCAGGCATCATGAAAACAAAACATCGCCCGGTGTTCAGCCCCAAAGACCAGCCTAGACGAGGCTGGGGCGGGAAGTGTCAGTGGACAGGTTGGAAATTATACCTCTGTGGTGTTTATGTTGATGTATCCGGCAGGGGATGGTTACACACACACACACACACACACACACTAAAACACACACACTTGAGAGACACACTTGGCAGAAGGTAGCTAATGGCACGAAACAGATTTGCCCTGAACCGGCCCTTGAGGAGCCGCTCGTCTTGCAGAGGCAGTTCAGCGGTCTGCCACTAGGTGGCCACAGCCAGGCTTGGTCTGACCACATTACAGCTTTATTTATTTATTACCGGTGTAGCCAAAAGTGTGTCCGCCGCCGTAGCTTACCTGCACCTCTCCAAAAATGTAACTATTAACGACGGGACGCAGAACCATACATGCACGCAGCGGCCTAGAGACCCGTGGATTGCAGAACCCACGGAGTACAGACTCACGGTGTAGAGACCCGTGCCAGCTGTTCAGCGTAGAACTATAATTCAACCCCTAAGGTCACCCAGGGTACAGGCTCAGAAACAAGGGGCCTCAGGATCCTGACCTCAAGCCGTAATCCCAGACCTGATTACGGGGAGAATGTGAAGTGCTGGCCACAGGGCTCACCTGGGCATTAGTCCCATTCCTTAGCGTACATGCAGTAATCCCACGCGAATGATCGGGCGATGTCTTAACAGGATCAGCGGTGAGATCAGAATAGTTCGGCGTCTTTACTGCAACCCTTTACCGCAACCAACAAGCTTGTCACACCTCTACGTGTGTGCAGGAGCCGCAGGTTGCGGTGGCCGTGTGCTTACACCCAATGGGTGCCCCCGCTTCGACGGCTAACCTCCACATGCTAGTCGGACTACGCTCTGTGTGTCTATGTTGTCCCCTATTGTGCGTAATTACACACACACACACACACACACACACACACACACACACACACACACACACACACACACACACACACACACACACACACACACACACACACACACACACACACACACACACACACACACACACACACACACACACATCGCTGCATGCACAATCATACTACAACAGCATCAACATCTCATCCTATTCTGGTTTTGTCCCACAACAAAAAAATGTGGTGAACATTTTTTTCTGTTTGTTTTGTATAAAACGGAACTGTATGGATCTCTATGGGGGTTGGTTCTATTTCAATATAGCAGTCAATACTAACGCTCATCTAAAATGCATGTTAAATAGCCCCCCACCCCTTCTCCACACACACGTACACACACATACAGTGCACACATACACACAGTCCAATGTGTGTTGCATATGCATGAGCTCCTTTGTTTCGTGTTGCCAAGAGCTGCATCTCCTCTCTGGAGACACGCATGTTTGTCTTGGAGAGGAAAATAACAAGGCCTAAACTTGGTGCATATGAAATAAACGCCGGTTTGGCAGTTTGGTAATTGCCACTATTTATTGTGTCCCCCCCCCCACCCCACCCCACCCCCAATCGGCTCTATGTTGTGTAGACATTTTTGTCCGATTTTACTGGCCGATAGTGAATGCAGGTCAGCGCGTGATAAATGGTGAAGAGGCCAAGGTAGAAGGAGGTCAGAGAGAAACTGCCGGCGTATTTTCAGCCTCCCGGCAAAGTAACCTCAAATCCAAATAAAATCCCGAACCCGTGTGCCAAATCTCTTGCCTTCATGTGGAGCCAGCCTCCGCTCCACCTCTTCCTGTGGGTGGAGGAAGCCCGGGCAGAGCATCTCTGCCGTGTTCGCTCGATTACACCCCGCCACCCCCACCACCACCTCCCTCTCGCTCCACTCGTGTACAGTGTAATGTCATCTGCATATTGTCCAACTCTACAGCACCTGCCGTGTCGCGTCGTTGGCCACCCCCCCCCCCCCCCAACTTCAGTAGTTACACTTGAGTATTTTTGTAGTTTCTATTGTTATCCACATTATTCATTTTGAACTTTTTAAATTCTCATTCCTGTCCTTTCTACCTTTCTCGTCTGTTCTAGTCTGTTTAAGTCTATCTGGTGGGTTTCCAGTCTGTTCTGGTCGGTTCTAGTCAGTTATGGTGGGTTTCTAATCTTTATGGTGGGTTCTAGTCTGTTATGTGGGTTCTAATCTGTTTCTGGTATGTTTCAGCTGGTTCTGGTTTGTTCTAGTCTATTCTGGCCTGGCCAGTTGTAGTCTGTTCTTGTCTGTTCTACTTATGTTCTGGTCTGGAGGTCTGATTCAGTAAATCTCGCACTTCTCCTCCTCTATGTTCAATCTTGGTTAGAATCTGTTCTCAGTTCTCTTATGGGTCTGTGTAATAACTTTCTTCAATGGGACCAGGAGGCTTCGATTGGACCTATCTCAAATGAGGCCAAAAGGCCCACTATAGAGTTCTGTCAACACTGGCAATGCAGCTGTGACCTTTGAAAACTTAATGAGATGATATTCGGTCAGTGACTCTGCTGGATTAAATTAATCCAATAACAACCCCAAATATATCCATCCACTGAAAGACAAGCTATCTTTGGTAATACTCAGGGTCACCAGACTTCTGCTGTGTTGGATTATAACAATTGTTGAATTGTTGTTAATTATCACCATCATCACAATCACATCGTCACCATTATCACCATCAATGTAGTCAACACACTGTCACCACCATCAACATTGTTAGCATCATCAACATATCAACCACCCCCCACCATCATCTTCACCATCATCACCATCATCACCACCACATTAAGGATCTGCCAGGAAATGACCTTTATGTGTCCGAGACTGATCTCGGTCTTGCCTTGCCGTCGGGTCGGTGGTTCACACTAGAATAGAATAGAACTTTTTAACCGCCAGTTTGGCAAGTTTTCAGAGAAGCATTCCAGCTTTGTTTCTTTCGCCAACACGTTGTGGTATTTCTTGCACAAAATGTTGAACAGAAATTGACACGGTTGCCAGAGTTCACCGAGAATAGCTGCGTTTTTCTTTACATTCTTTACATGTTTCTACAACTTGGAGAAACTGAATTGTTGTTGTAAACATTGAGTGCACCCTCAGTTTGTTCCGCTTTACTTCCTCTTGACCTCACAAACCCCATTGGTTGTTCTCTTGATGTCAAATCTCATTGGGTGTTGCCCGCATAATTTCTGATCTCCTCAGTCCCAATGGCGATAAAATCAAACCAGTCTCGGTGAACTCTGGCAACCGTGTCAATTTCTGTTCAACATTTTGTGCAAGAAATACCACAACGTGTTGGCGAAAGAAACAAAGCTGGAATGCTTCTCTGAAAACTTGCCAAACTGGCGGGTTTTCAGAAAAGGTGTGGATAATCACTCAGATAGCAGTCTTCATGTGTGTACCTAAGAAAGGTCAGAGTCGCCTGTATTTCCGACGGAGACTCAGATCTTTCAACGTCTGCAAAACCGTGCTGCAGATGTTCTATCACTCTGTGGTGGCCAGCGTCATCTTCTACGATGTTGTGTGCTGGGGCAGCAGGGTGAAGGCAGCCGACGCCAACAGACTCAATAAGCTCATCAGGAAAGCGGGTTCTGTCCTGGGAGTGGAATTGGAGTCTTTGGTGGAGGTCTCGGAGAGGAGGATGCTGGGTAAACTACTCAGTATTATGGACAACGCCTCCCATCCCCTGCACGCCACACTGGAGTCATACCAGAGCACCAGAGCCTGTGGCCATCAAACTCTATAACTCTTCCCCCCTCTGCGGGAAGGACAGTTGAAGACACAGCATTATCATGTACAATATTACCTCTCAACATCATGTGCACTTTCCTCAGTATTACATGCAATATTAATATTACTGTCCAACATCATGTGCAATACTCTATCATGTGCTATATTATTATTATTATTATTATTATTATCATGTTGTCTATAAATATTATTTATAACACTACCTCTCATCTCCTCTCATCATCATGTGCAATATTCTTAATGTCATGTCCAATAATATTACATTTCAATTATGCCAAATTTCCTTCGGGGTTAATAATGTTCTATTCTATTCTATTCTAGTGTGAACCACCGACCCGACGGCAAGGCAAGACCGAGATCAGTCTCGGACACATAAAGGTCATTTCCTGGCAGATCCTTAATGTGGTGGTGATGATGGTGATGATGGTGAAGATGATGGTGGGGGTGGTGATAATGTTGATGATGCTAACAATGTTGATGGTGGTGACAGTGGTGACTACATTGATGGTGATAATGGTGACGATGTGATTGTGATGATGGTGATAATTAACAACAATTCAACAATTGTTATAATCCAACACAGCAGAAGTCTGTTGAGTATTACCAAAGATAGCTTGTCTTTCTGTGGATGGATATATTTGGGTTGTTATTGGATTAATTTAATCCAGCAGAGTCACTGACCGAATATCATCTCATTAAGTTTTCAAAGGTCACAGCTGCATTGCAGTGTTGACAGAACTCTATAGTGGGCCTTTTGGGCCTCATTTGAGATAGGTCAATCGAAGCCTCCTGGTCCCATTGAAGAAAGTTATTACACAGACCCATAAGAGAACTGAGAACAGGTTCTAACCAGATTGAACATAGAGGAGGAAGAAGTGCGAGATTTACTGAATCAGAACCTCCAGACCAGAACATAAGTAGAACAGACAAGAACAGACTAAAACTGGCCAGGCCAGAATAGACTAGAACAAACCAGAACCAGCTGAAACATACCAGAACAGATTAGAACCCACCATAACAGACTAGAACCCACCATAACAGATTAGAACCCACCATAGCTGACTAGAACCGACCAGAACAGACTGGAACCCAAGAGAACAGACTTAAACAGACTAGAACAGACGAGAAAGGTAGAAAGGACAGGAATGAGAATTTAAAAAGTTCAAAATGAATAATGTGAATAACAATAGAAACTACAAAAATACTCGAAGTGTAACTACTGAAAGAAATGTGGGGGGGGGGGGGTGGCCAACGACGCGACACGGCAGGTGCTGTAGAGTTGGACAATATGCAGATGACATTACACTGTACACGAGTGGAGCGAGAGGGAGGTGGTGGGGGTGGTGGGGGTGGTGGGGTGTAATCGAGCGAACACGGCAGAGATGCTCTGCCCGGGCTTCCTCCACCCACAGGAAGAGGTGGAGCGGAGGCTGGCTCCACATGAAGGCAAGAGATTTGGCACACGGGTTCGGGATTTTATTTGGATTTGAGGTTACTTTGCCGGGAGGCTGAAAATACGCCGGCAGTTTCTCTCTGACCTCCTTCTACCTTGGCCTCTTCACCATTTATCACGCGCTGACCTGCATTCACTATCGGCCAGTAAAATCGGACAAAAATGTCTACACAACATAGAGCCGATTGGGGGTGGGGGTGTGGGGGGGGGGGGACACAATAAATAGTGGCAATTACCAAACTGCCAAACCGGCGTTTATTTCATATGCACCAAGTTTAGGCCTTGTTATTTTCCTCTCCAAGACAAACATGCGTGTCTCCAGAGAGGAGATGCAGCTCTTGGCAACACGAAACAAAGGAGCTCATGCATATGCAACACACATTGGACTGTGTGTATGTGTGCACTGTATGTGTGTGTGGGGGTGTGGAGAGGGGGTCTCAACTCACTGTAATTAACATGCATTTTAGATGAGCGTTAGTATTGACTGCTATATTGATATAGAACCAACCCCCATAGAGATCCATACAGTTCCGTTTTATACAAAACAAACAGAAAAAAATGTTCACCACATTTTTTTGTTGTGGGACAAAACCAGAATAGGATGAGATGTTGATGCTGTTGTAGTATGTGTGTGTGCAGCGATGTGTGTGTGTGTGTGTGTGTGTGTGTGTGTGTGTGGTGTGTGTGTGGTGTGTGTGTGTGTGTGTGTGTGGTGTGTGTGGTGTGTGTGTGTGTGTGTGTGTGTGTGTGTGTGTGTGTGTGTTGTGTGTGTGTGTGTGTGTGTGTGTAATTACGCACAATAGGGGACAACATAGACACACAGAGCGTAGTCCGACTAGCATGTGGAGGTTAGCCGTCGAAGCGGGGGCACCCATTGGGTGTAAGCACACGGCCACCGCAACCTGCGGCTCCTGCACACACGTAGAGGTGTGACAAGCTTGTTGGTTGCGGTAAAGGGTTGCAGTAAAGACGCCAAACTATTCTGATCTCACCGCTGATCCTGTTAAGACATCGCCCGATCATTCGCGTGGGATTACTGCATGTACGCTAAGGAATGGGACTAATGCCCAGGTGAGCCCTGTGGCCAGCACTTCACATTCTCCCCGTAATCAGGTCTGGGATTACGGCTTGAGGTCAGGATCCTGAGGCCCCTTGTTTCTGAGCCTGTATCCTGGGTGACCTTAGGGGTTGATATCCACACCTTTTCTGAAAACCCGCCAGTTTGGCAAGTTTTCAGAGAAGCATTCCAGCTTTGTTTCTTTCGCCAACACGTTGTGGTATTTCTTGCACAAAATGTTGAACAGAAATTGACACGGTTGCCAGAGTTCACCGAGAATAGCTGCGTTTTTCTTTACATTCTTTACATGTTTCTACAACTTGGAGAAACTGAATTGTTGTTGTAAACATTGAGCGCACTCAGTTTGTTCCGCTTTACTTCCTCTTGACCTCACAAACCCCATTGGTTGTTCTCTTGATGTCAAATCTCATTGGGTGTTGCCCGCATAATTTCTGATCTCCTCAGTCCCAATGGCGATAAAATCAAACCAGTCTGAAAAGATCTTTGCCCTCACAACTCTACAGGGAGGTAATGAAATCACGCGTCTTGAGACCCCCCACACGACACGACAATCAGAGCCGACTTCAGCCACGTTCAGCACCCTCCCCCCCCTCTCCCCTGACGGTCGAGTTGGTCGAGTCAGCCCTAGAAACGGTGGGTTTCCCGCCTAGTAGGTAGGAGCCTTAATACATCACACATATCCCTGTGCAGAGATACGACTCAAAGACAATATTCACTCACTGCTGCCATAGCAACGGGTTAAAAAAAGCATGCTGTCTGAAGTAAATATGACTTGACAAGCAAGGTCTTATTGTGTGTGTGTGTGTGCGTGTGTGTGTGTGTATGTGTGTATGTGTGTGTGCACGCATGCATGTGCGTTATTGTATTGCTTGGTGTATGTGTGTCATATGAAAGCTAATTAAGGCTGTAATATACCATCAGAGCACTGATTAGCTTTAACAAGATTGGCGATGACAGCGAGCGTAAACGCCTTGAGCTAAGTTAAGGTTCTTTTTACATTTAGGGCATTTGGCAGACGCTTTTATCCAAAGCGACTTGGATAAAATAACAATAAATGACAATAAGTACATTTGTTGAAAGAGACATCGATATATCGCTGTGGTACATAAAGATAAGAATAGAGCAGGTTTAAAGCATTCATAGTTGCGAGGCTAATAGAATGACTTTCATAATTACTAGGTTGCCTGCATAATAGCTGGGATAAGAGCAGAAGTGCCAATCTGAGCGCAGTACCAACATCCAATATGGTAAACAATGCTAAGGACTATTATTTAGTGCCAAGACATACAGACACGCAAGTTAGTGCTCAGGTTAGGAGAGGGAAGGCAGTGTTGATTTCCTCACCTCACAGTTGTAAACTACATCTTTCTATAAGAGTAAGTTACAGTTAAGGCCACCTTTTAGATCCACTGTGTTCACAAAACACATTTTAAAGGCAATTCTTATTCCTACTAAAATGCCCCATCATAGATGGTAAATGGACTGCATTTATATTGTGCTTTTAACGCGGCCACTCAAAGCATTTTACAATGTCTGCCTCAAATTCACACACTCATTTAGAGCTGGGGGTGGAACCAGCTACCTTCTATTCGTCATGTAAGAGAGCGTGAGACCTCTGAAGACACTGTTAAGTCTGAGGGATAGAGAGATAGAGAGATAGAGAGAGAAAGAGAGAGAGAGCGAGAGAAGGAGAGAGAGAGACCTTTACGTCCTGGCTTCCATGTAACCTTTGAACTCATCAGCCATTGTTGCATCCGGATCCCCTTCCTTCCAATCAAAGCTGACCTCTGAGGGTCAGGGTTTGCGACATCGCCGTCATCCCCTCCTCTCCTCCATCCCTCATCCCTCCATCAGTCATCCTCCGATCTGACACATCTGATTGGTTAAACCAGACTGTCAGTCAAGAAGTTTGGACCGACTCCACTCAATCGAAACCAAATCATATATTCTCTTTCTTGGCTTTTTTTTTTTCCAAACGTGCTGCATGTTGATGAATTAAATGTAAATAAAAGTTGATCGCTTGGTTGACTGATTGGATGATTGGTTGTTTGTTTGTTTAGTTGATATATTGATTGATGATTCTCTGATAAAACGTGCATATCCTGCAGATCTTATCTTTTATTAAGGTACCAGAATACGTTCCATGGCAGGTGTTGTTTTTATGCCATTCTGAGCAGATGTTTTTCACTGTTCATTATTTAATAATTTATCACATATCTGATTTGCATATGATTGCCTCGGTAACTTTTTTGAGCTTGTGTGAGAAATGCACCAAATATAAGAGATAGAATAGAACCAAGTTGTACATAGAAGGAATTACACTAGAAGAGTAGTTTGATTCCATAGTTTTAATTTCATGTTTGCATAACAATATTGTGAAAAGTAACTGAAAAGGGAAAGTAAGGGACTAAATCACCGCCTTCCGCTTGCTCGAGGGGAGAGGGGATGAGACACGACGGGCGTGCGGTTGAGAGGACGTAAAGCTTTAATCAAAGTGAAAACAAACAAGCCAACTACAAGCCAAATGCTCCGCAACGTCGGCACGGCGGCGCTGAAATACAACCTGCCGCCGGCGTGGAGTCAAGGTGGACTCTCTGCTCTGTTGAAGATTGTGGCTCAGGCCTAATTGTTAGACATTGTCTTCCGTGGGAAAGAACGGCGGTATAGGGGACTGTCCCAACAGGAACCGACGACCCAGTTAGGTACTGTGATTTGGCATCGTCCCAAGGAAACACATAAAAATGGTATACGTTGATTGTTCTCGGCGCCGCGCGTTCGCAGCCTAACTTGTAAGTCTCTTTGGATAAAAGTGTCTGCTAAATGGCCAAAATGTAATTGGGAATATGGCTCCTTGTTGATATCCCATAAGGCTGTGCATGGCTCAAACTTATTCAGATGGAGAAATGGGCATTGTGTAAAAGTTAATTACAAGTATCAAAGTATTTTGTCTTTTTCTTTTAATTTAAAGTTGGCAACAGGGAGTTTAATTGTGTAAGTTTAGGGAGGGCAGCGTTCTAAAAATGAACTTGTTGGTGTTTACCAGACGATGGCAGTTGCATGTAATTATCGAGATAGGGAAGGATACTAGATAGGTATCAAGGTTTTATGCCTTATGGCCAGGCATCCGAGCTCATATCTTCAAACACAATCACATGAGAAAGGGACTCACATTTAAACAATTATCTTGATGTGTTGCAGTGCAATGTTGTCTGCCTCTGACAGGCCTCAGGAATCATTGAAAGCAGCTGTCCTCTGTCAAACAAGGTCGCACGTGTACGCATTCATCTCGCCACAAAAAGCACTTTACATGTCATTCGCTCTTTTGAATCGCTTGCTAGACAGGCGGTTTGTCTGTCGAAGGCCGACTGAACAAAAAAAGGATGACCGCAGTACATGAAAGACACCTCGTTTCTAAATCTGTCTGATTTCACCGCGCCATTTCCCGACAAAACAAGAGTGATCTATTTTTAAACAGAGAACAAGGTGGGATATAATGTGGCAGTCATGTCTAACTGCCCTCACTCAGAAACAAAGCATACTCCTTGGAGCTTATGTTTAACTGAGTAGTTAACCAACACATGTAGAAGCCTTTATTTTCCTTTTTGTAAAATTCAGTGTACATTTTGTAAATTCTTTCCGCTGTGTGTAAACAATCTAAAAGTGTCTGGAACACTAAAATCTAAATGCAGTTGACAGATTGGCTTTGATTGTTTTATCAGGGTGCCAATCACCAAGTGGATCCAATCAAACACTGTTAAAAAATGACTAATAATTTGAACCAATCGAAATGAACAACAGCACATCTATGGTGCTATTGCCCTGGTTTGGTTTTAGTGATGTGACCAAACAACTGAAATAAAATCTAATTGCTTGCATTACTTAATATATGTACATATCAATCATGCCTATCAAGTTGAAGTTCAATGGGCAATTTGTCCTGCAGCAAGCATAGAAACACATAACAACATAAAAAACATACAATATGACATAGACAGGACACACAACAGTTGACGTACACATTAAAGTAAAATAAATGAAGCTCAATCATAAATAGTATTCATACTTACAAAATAAAAAGAGAACATGGAGCAAAATAAGTTATAAATGCAGGTAATGCAGGCATAGCTGAGCCAGGGATTAAAAGTTAAATATAATAACACGCACGCGCACGCGCACACACACACACACACACACACACACACACACACACACACACACACACACACACACACACACACACACACACACACACACACACACACACACACACACACACACACACACACACACACACACACACTTTACCCAAGAAAACCATAAGCCTTATTCTCTAACTGCACACATATAATGGTGAAGTCCCATATAGAGACTGATGGGGATCTAAATTGTCTGAATTGGTCCAGTATGGAGTCAGATTGGAGATAGTAACAGTGTCTACCAGGCAATAGAGTTTTTAGACTTTAGATTAGGATCTCAGCTAGCTTAGGAACCACAGTGACATCAAATCCCACACAGACTAATGGCACACACACACACACACACACACACACACTCACACAGTACAGAGACCGTTCAGCCACGTGACTCACATATTCCATCACCCAGCTGGATGGGGAAGATTGCAAACAAACCGTTCGCAGCAGTTGACCGCTCACATAAATGGACCAAAAAAAGATGCGACAACACTTCACAGTCATCGCCATTGCCACTCCACGGCGAGGACACGATGTCAAGAAAAGACCACCACTAACGACAAAATGACACCATGCTTTGCTTTTTTTTAAAGGTTGAGCTTTTTGCTGTCCGGTATGTCATCACAAACGTGCCTCATGATCACCTGTACCGCCTCCATACAGGAGCGTTTGTTTCATTGGGTGTAATTAACTACAAAAGTATTCAATCTTGTGCTATTCACACATAGCATATACACAGGCCCCCAACCTGCAGGGGCCCCCAACCAGCTGCCCCCTCCCCAATCAGCAGGGGCTCGGGGCCTCCGGCCAGTAGCCCCCCACCATTGTCTTTGTAAATTATGATTGTGTATTTCTAAACAGAAAATATAGAAAAAACTACGAAAACCCCCCCAAAAAAAACATCAGAATGCCCAAATCGTATTATCTGCCCCCCTCCCCTTTCGTGTTATAATGGACTATTCCATGACTGATCATGACCGCGAAAAGACGAAAGACAGCAGCCAGGAAGTGAAGTGCTACGGTTTGTTTATGAAAGAGGCGTGCGGTCGGAGTTGTGGTAAAATGAAGCGTAATTATCCAAGCGGGTCTAATAAGAGGAAAAAGCGAGAAGAAACTAAAAAGATGAACGCCACACGACCAAGTTTTTTTTTTACTGTGTCACCACCGGTTGACACAAATAATAACGTTAATGTCGAGGAACACGTCGTTGCAGACTCAGAGCCTGAGGAGCTAGCCCTATGTTGTGGCGAAAAGGAGGAGCTATCCGCTGTTCCCGAGTCCGATAGTGCAGACAACCCAGTAGAGTTGGTGGAAGAGCTACCATTAGTCGTGTTCTGATATTGGGTACTTTTCCATTTTTTGGTGAGAGGCGTTTTTGTTTTTGGCTGCGCCCACGCATTAGCTCCCCTTGGCGTCCCGTACCCACTGCAGGGACCTTCGAGAGGCTTACCCACGGAGTTCAAATGTGACGTCATTAGTTCCACGACACGTTTTGTCTTACGCAATCATTTAGCGCCGGTTATATGTTGTGTCGAGTTATACCCACGTCATACCCCGCCTCAACCGTATCCAATCAGCGTCGACTAGCTACGAGCGGCCCAGAAATGTACTAGCCAGGGACTAAGCCGCTCTAAAGGCCTCTCACTGGTGAAGTTGGGCGGATGCTGGGCGGATGCTGGGCGGAGCCTCTCTCCAAACCACACCCATAGCAGCTCACCAGAGGGAAAAGTACACTATATATCGGAACGCGCCTAGTGACTGATGAAGACGAAGATGTGGTGGTGAGTAGGCCTAATAGCCCCCTTCTTCTGACCACGAAAGTGATGTTGAAGTTGAACTAGTGGAAGATGACCCGGCGCCGTGGCCAAAAGATCTCAATGACAGAGAGCGATGCGCAATTGTTCATAAAGGACCTGTTCAGATTGAGATAGACTTTCCTAAAAATCAAGACGGTCGGCGATTCACATGCTGTAATTACTACATGTTAATGAAGAACGGAGAGAAGATTAACAGGTCCTGGCTTGTGTACAGTAAATCAAAGGATTCTGTCGGCTTTTTGGGGATGAAAATACACAGCTTATCCCCATCTCAATCCCTTCCTCTCGTAAAACACTTTGTATACTACTGTTGTATGACTGTTTGCATACATTGTTTTGCAATTGCTTTTGTTATATTATAACAAAAGCTAAGTTCGCCTTGGGCCCCCAAATTGCTAAATCCGCCACTGGATATTACAGGTGTTTTCATTGATCAGTGTGTCGAGACTGTGTCATTCGCTCACTCGAGACCAGAGCATGGAGTGAGCGAAGGTTCTCATGTGTGGTTGGCACCAAGCCTTTCTCTGTCCTCCTATTGGCCAAATTAAATTCTGAGGCTGTGATGTAAAATGAAAATTTGAACACTCACTGAGTATACATAGAGATGGATAGAGAGAGAGATAGGTGGAGAGAGAGAGATAGATGGAGAGAGAGAGAGAGAAAGAAAGACACCATCATCCCCACGGTTAAAATGAGATTCTTTCCTCATCAAAAACAGTGGTTCGATGGATTCATCCGTGACGCCCTGAACGCCCTTACTGCTGCCTACAATTCCGGCCTCGTATCCGGCCACATGGACGAATATAAAGCAGTGTCCTATGGACTCTGGCGAGCTGTGAAGGACGCAAAGAGGAGGTACAGAGACAGAGTGGAGTTGCAGTGGAGCAGTGTGACACCAGACACCTATGGCAGGGGCTACGGACCATCACAGACTACAACTGAGTGCCTTTGCATCCGTTGTGGACGATCTTAACTCATGCTCGGTTCAAAGCTTCTCTCTGTGACCGAGCACAACGTGAGGAGGGCTCTGATGTGGGTGAACACCAACAAAGCTGCAGGTGCCAACGGTATATCTGGACACGTACCGAAGACCTGTGCTAACCAGCTAGCTCCAGTGTTCACCACAATATTCAACAAAATTCTGAATCTCCCAGAGGATCCTTCAGAGCTTCTATGCTGGTGCGGTGGAGAGCATCGTGACAGGAAGCATTACTGCCTCGTTCGGCAACAGCTCCTCTCAGGACAGGAGGGCTCTGCAGAAGGTAGTGTCTTCAGCTGAACGCACAAATGGCACTACACTCCCCACCCTGCAGGACCTGTACTCCAGGAGGTGTCGAACCAGAGGCTGCAGGATCATGACGGATCCTCACCACCCCAACAACAAACTGTTCCAACTGCTACGATCAGGCAAGCGCCTCCGCAGTCATGCTGCTAGAACAGAGAGATTAAAACTGAGTTTCTTTCCAAGTTACCAAGTTACTTATATCTTATCTATAGTATTCTTTTGCACATTCCGCTGAGCATCACCACTTTTCATTTCACTGCATATCCTGTATGTGTATATGACAAATAAAGTTTTTCAATGTTGAAACTTGAACTTGAACTTGAATCAAAAAGCTGATTGCCCCGGTCCTGAAAATGTTTTTTGCTTTGCGGAGGTGTTTTATATATTCTGAAGTGAGCGGCTGAAAGAGAGCGGTTCTGTAATGCTGCAGTGATCATGGCTTCATCCCAAGCTTTTAAACATCTCCCCTCTACATGCTGCCCTTTTTCTCTACTCCAGTCTACCCACCCCAATCCGAACAACCCTACAAACAAATGCTAGTGTTGCGAGAATTCCCAGGGTACCCAATACCGTATATGTGGTATAGCTTATAGGTCTTGACAGATTAAAGTATGTTGGATGTGTAATAGAAGAGCAGGAATCGTGTGAAAGAACTAACAGGCTCTATCATTTAATACGGAAATTATCTTTTTTTTGCCAGAGAAATAACTATATCAAGATATTTTTGCAAAAGTGCTTCACTCGTGCTTATTTTTAGAGCTGCTTTTTTATTTTCCGGGAGTTGAGCGAACATGCTCAGCTACCCTGAGCCTTTCCATGTAGACCTAGTAGTAGTGCTGTGTAATATAAAATAAATGTTTTGCCTGTGGGACGGGCCCTCCGTAAAACATTTATTATATTAGTCCAATCGTTCCCTTAAATTAAAACGAGCGCGGGCTAATGTGGAAGGAGGGAGCGGGCAAGCTGGTCGGCCGGGCTTCTCGTCCTCGTCCTCATCAGTGAAACGGCGTGGCTAATTGAGATTCAACCTTCTCTCCATTTGTCTCCAACCTCGCCGCCGACTTAACGGTTCGTCAAACCGCTTTTAACGTGGAGCTCGACGGGCTGAGTCACCCGGCGTTGGTCGCTTAGTGTGGAGAGAGAGAGAGAGAGAGAGAGAGAGAGAGAGAGAGAGAGAGAGAGAGAGAGAGAGAGAGAGAGAGAGAGAGAGAGAGAGAGAGAGAGAGAGAGAGAGAGAGAGAGAGAGAGAGAGAAATACCACGTTCACGCCTGGTTATTACACGCTTTCATTTTGAAAAGCTCTTCAAGTTTGACCATGACTAATAAGTCTGATTACGTATTGGGAGGGGGGGAGGGGGGATGAATATGGAAGGAAAGGATTTTTTTGGCGGGAGAAAAAAGATTTGATGCCCAAAAATAAATAAATAAATATATAAACAATTCAAAAAGGGACACTTTCCAAGCGAAATGCAGCAAGATGCACACGGCAGACTCTGTTTACTTTTTATTTGGATGACAGGAAGTTGACAGGCTGGCATTAAATAATCCTGATGGAGAATGTCATCCACTTGACCTCAGCAAGATGGAGGTTCTTTGTGCCGCGGTGTAGCGGTTAATGGCGGCGCAAGTCTGAAGTGCTGATGTCTGAAACGGGCCCGCACCGCTCCCTTGCATCTTATCAGGGACACACAGGCGGTCTGCTGGCCATATAGCAGGACACCACCACCACCACCGCCACCACCACCACCTGCCTCTGAGTGCTATACAACTGTCTGTACCCCCCCCCCACCCCCACCGTCATTTACTTTGAATCAAGAATTTGCACGAATCCACTGCAATGCTGGTTAAAAAGAAATGCTCTAAAAGTATTACGTTTTGTCAAGGACAGGCAGGTACAGCCAAAACCTTACTAACAGACATATTTAACCAAGTAGCTGACATTAACACTCGCTATAAATGCTAGCTTTAGAATGTTAGTTAGCCAACTCACAGGCCGCTGGCATTTAGAACCAAGATAGTTCCTGTTCTATTGAAAACTTGTTCTATTAAAGTATCAATTATGAGCGCTTGGAACTTGTTCTATTGACATCTTACTGCGCCGGCAGCGATATATATTGTTGTTTCACTCTCTTCAGAGAAATGTACTTATTGGCTCATAGCAGTCGGAGAGCAGAGGGAAAACATATTGATGGCGCGGGTGATATTGGTGGATACCATACCACTAATATGAATATCCAATTACAAAGCTATATTAAATAATCAAATACAAAGCATATGACTGTATACCGATCAAGTTTTAATAATCCAAAAACAGTTTGCTCCCACACAATGAAGTTAAAAAGTAACAGTCGTCCAATATACTTTTAAACTCGAATCACATGCGAGACGATGCGTTAGCTTGTATTTAATGTTTGGAACCAGCATCGGTTCATCTGGGTTCACTTTTATGGTGTTAACTTTGTAGTCTTTATTTGTAGTCCTTAGAGAGAGAGCGAGAGAGAGAGACGAGAGAGAGAGAGACGAGAGAGAGAGACGAGAGAGACCACTTTTAATCGGAAACAAAATCAAAAGGAATTTCCTCTCAAACTAGAGCAGCGATGAGTGTATCCAGGGACACTGTGTGTTTATTTTAGCAGAGAAACGTCACCAATATGGCATCTCACACACGCACACACACGCACACACACACACGCGCACGCACGCACGCACGTTTTAGCAGTAAGGCAGTATTTTCTTCTCAATATTATCCTTGCAATATTACCATGCTACATTACCTTTCATCATTATGTGCAATATTCTTAATATTCTTTATATCATGTGCAATACTTCCTCTTAGCATTATTATTACCCTTTTATTACACTTCAATTATTGCCAAAATGTTTTTGCTGACTGAATATCTTACATATCTTACCTATATTTGTATACTTCTCTAGACTTACTGTACATTTTTTAATCCGTTATATTATTTTGTATTATTCTGCTGTTTATTTCTCTATTGTTGTATTCTATTGCTGTGCAACCTGGCACAAGAATTTCCTTCGGGATCAATACAGTTCTGTCTTATCTTATTGAAACGTTATATAGGAGGCTAAAGGCGTTTGCTATTGACAGCTTATTGAGAGCCAAACGGACTGGTTCAATTCAGCAGTACCACCTATCTCACGGTCATGTCGAATACATTGAGTCTCGTTTGATTCAATGTAAGCAGTGTTGCGAGCATTATTAATAATCAATATTGTTATATTGGCCGTTTTTCCTGAGAGCACGCCTTTGTCCTCTTGCCAACTTCAACTTGTTTAGATTGGTTTCTGTCAAAGCATTTCGATACGTTTCTGTTAGAATTGCGATTAAAATCAAGTCATCTAACACCGCACAATGTTCAATAACGTACTGTACTGTAAGTGCGCAACAGTTTTAGATATAAAAGGCACACAAACTCATGGGACCACACTGCCCTCATCTGGCGAGTAGAGGAACTGCAGCAGTGTTGCGCCCTAACATTCAGGTCGTGCCTGTCTGTTGACAAAGAAACCCGAATGCCTGGAATTAAATTTTTTATTATGGGATTATGGGATTATTACAAAGCAACGGGGGAACATTTATGACTTCTACACGAATACACCCAAGTTACCTGTAAGTTACCTGTACACTTATATATGGAAACAATGTGAACAACACGTGTCTGATCGGTGATACATTAAATATACTGAAGCAAGCATACGTCTCTAGAACCTCACTTATTGCACGGATATGGAAAACTCAAAAGCCTAAAACAATCTATTTTAGACGCAAGGCCAAGGTCCTCTCGGCTCGTCCAATCAGAAGGGAGAGGAGGCGTGGTCTCGCGTCGCTGCTGTTTCTCCGCCAAGAACGACGTGACGAGCGGAGCGGCTTATTGTTACTCCCCGGAGGGCGGACGAACGCACACACACGGTAAGATAATAATAATTAGACTTAACCAGCTGGTGTACGCATGTTAAATCATACACGCGTTTGAGATCAGCTCGACACATAACATAGGGGACAGACAGTCGCATCACTCACAATCAAGATCAGCATCATCGGGGTTTTATTAAAGAGCCAGCTGCCACAGCAACATAATATTATGTTTCCAAAATATTAATGTCTGCTGTGGCAGTGCTATGTCTAATACAACGAAGCAATAAGAGATCATGGAGGTAGACTTGTGAATTATTGCGCAGTAAGTCGAGTTAGTACATGATGTACTAGTGTTACACACACGGCCACCATGACGCGGCCCCCGCCACTGTTTGGAGACGTTGTACACACACACACACACACACACACACTGCTGCGTCTGCAATGGTTTGCATGTTCCTCATCGCTGTACATTATTTGCATCATATCATTATTTTTGTGTTATAATATATGCAGACGAGGACTATGTTGTGCCATGTGCTTTGCCCTGTTTATTTAAATGGTGTGTTGAAATTCTGCAATATCTGCATCTTTGGCAACAAAGTACGTGCATGGAATTAATTAGGAATTAATGGCATGTAATTAGTACATGTAATAAATAAATGCACGTCTGTTACACAAATGTGCATTTTCTTTTAATACAACACAAGCAGAAATGCAGCTGGTTTTTTTTTTGTTTTTTTGTAGGGGCCCCCATACTCAGACTGTGGGAGAGGTTTTCTGACAGTCAGGCAGAACCTTTCTCTGTCGTCTGTCATGCGTGAGATTCAGTCAGCCAGTTGAGCTGAAGCAAACTTCTTGATTCCTTTTTTCTCTCTCGCTCAGACACACAGATCCAGCGATGGGCTCGTCCCACTTCCACGCGGCCAAGGCCGGAGACGGGAGCAAAGACTCGCTGACGACCAACGAAGAGTCCACGGACACGCAGAACGAAGAAGATGGAAAGCAGGGAGACGTTTCTCAGTTTCCATACGTCGAGTTCACTGGAAGAGACAGTGTCACCTGCCCCACGTGCCAGGGCACTGGCAGAATACCACGCGGTGAGTATTTGTTTTGAATTAAACGAGATATTCTGCACATCCTGATGGGGATTGATGACGACGATTATGACTTGATGACTTCAAACGACAATTTTACGTCAGTGCTATTACTACTACCAATGTTTCCTATGGCTGGCACTAAGATGTCTTCATGCGATTTGACTAGGCTTATCCCCTTAAATGTCCTAAAATGTCCTAAATCCTAAAATGTTCTCCTGGTTGCAGGTCAAGAGAACCAGCTTGTGGCTCTGATTCCATACAGCGACCAACGGCTTCGACCCAGCAGAACGTAAGTCTTAAAAGTTTCCTACTTTTAAAACTTCTGCATTTGTCTGGGACATCTACAAATCAAACTGCCTGAGCTTCTCTCATGAATATGTTCTTGGTGTAGGGAAAGCTACTGGGTCCAATTTCCTCAGGGCAAGAGACCTAACCCTTACCTGCTGCACATGTATCTGCGTTCACTGCTTTGGATGAAGGTGCCTGCTAAATAAACAAAATAATACTGAATAGTAAGTTGAGACAATCTCTAGATTTGGACAGCGTGGGTCTGGCTGGCATCTAAAAGGTACTTTATGTAAGAATCATGAATTGTATAATTGTAATAAACCTTATACAAATACAAAAATCAATGAAAGAATATTTGCCGTTATCCGTGCTGCCACGTCACTTTCTTCGTTTTTCCCGTCAAAACCAACCCGTTCGAATGTAATAGAAATCCTCCCACAGGCTGTCGGTACGCAACAGAGAGTCGGGGAAGGTCTCAAGTTCAATCACAACCTGTTCATATACTGGCAATTTAAAGTGATTTGTGCATGTAAAGATCCTCCATGTTATGGTGTGGCCCCCCAACAGGAAGTTGTACGTCACCATCTCGGTGGCCATCTGTCTGCTGCTGTCGGGCCTGGCCGTCTTCTTCCTATTCCCCCGCACCATTGACGTGTCGTACGTCGGCGTCAAGTCGGCCTTCGTCTCCTACGACCAGGACCAGCGCATCGTGTTCCTCAACATCACGGTACGCGATGGAACTTCATCTTGTGTGTTTGTTTACAATATAGTGTGTCGTACAATATAGCTTATTGTTTTGTTATAAACTGTTATATTATTATTGTTATTATTATTATTAGTAGTAGTAGTAGTAGTAGTATTCATTTATTGTACCTTTACTATTAAGACTTGAGACTTGACTTGGACTTGCACCCAAAAAGACTTGAAACCAAGCTGTGCTAAACACTGAACTTCACCCCCCCCCTCCTTCTTCCTTCCAGAACACTCTGAACATAACCAACAACAACTACTACGCCATATCGCTGACCAACATCACGGCGCAGGTCCAGTTCTCCAAGACGGTGATTGGCAAGGCCAAGATCAACAACAGCACAATGATCACACCACTGGGCAAACAGCAGGTAGCCGCTCCCCCCCAACACACTCTCTGGAGCTCGCTAAAGCAAACACACGCACGCACACACACAGGGACCAGAATGGTTAGTGATTTTAAAGGGCCCGTTACCACCAGGTGGGTTATGATTATAATAAACTAAATGTCTGGATGGTGTATGGATCAACCTAGCTAGTTGACTGTACTGACTGGTGGGCTGTATCCACCACACATCTGGGAAGTCACTTGCTGGATTACATAGATTTTGAACTCGTAGGGCCCCCTTACAAGCTATTGTTTACTATCTAAGATAGTTCATACTGTATCTGTGACGCAGTATGAACAAAGCTTGAACAATGGCTTTGGGTCGCAGTAGCAGCTTGAGTCAACAGGCGAATGCTAAATACCTTCAGAGGCATTGGGGATAGCTCGCTCCACACCTCATTGTTAAGATTCCTTGTTTCACAATGTGATCATACACCGCAAAGTCCCATGTGACTAGTGCCATTAATCTGAAATTAAAACAAACAAACAAATGATTCTCCCCACATTCCCCCCTTGTTCTGTCTGTTGTGTTAGCCCTGTTCCCTCCACCACGATGACTCAACAGGTTCCCAAGAAAATGCCACAGAAATGTCAGGAACACTTGGCTCCGCTCTGCTGAGTCGAGGTGTTTCTTTGGTGTTTCACCCTTTCTTTCTCCCCCACCTGACTCCATGCTTTCTGTGTACAAACCTTCCAGATCGACTACACCATTCCACCGCCATAGCTGACGAGATGAGCTATAATGTTGTGAGTAATGGACCATTGACAAATTTTACAGTTTAGGATTGTTGAAGCGTGACAGAATTGTAGCCATACAGCTATCATTGTTTTAATTCAACACGTAGCTCTGGGAAGTAGAGCGCATGAAGATCATGTCTTCAACTGTAGAGGAAGTGATTTATTATTGAATCAGATTAGGATCTAACATTTACATTTACAGTTGTGGTCAAAAGTTGACACACTTGTAAAGAACATGGCAGTCCAGATGTTATGGTCCGTACCCGAAAAACAGAAGCCAGTGTGACAAACCCAAAATGGAGAAGACGGACTCAGACACGTATACAGTTCCAAGGGTCTTTATTATATTCTCAGGGAACGTATCTAGTAGGTATATATATATACACCTATATATATATTAGAGCTGTGAATCTTCACTGGCCTCACGATTCGATTACGATTCAGCTGTCTCGATGCAGCTCAATAACCACAACCTCTTTTTCAGAGCGCTTCTCACAGGTTTCTTCTAGCGCTTCCGCATTCCTTCGTTGTGACGTCAACCTAGCGTATCCCGTCTATTTCGATTATTAATTAATTTGAAACAATGGAGAGACATCGCGTCCTGGCATTGGCAGCAGCTCTCCCCATGAGTGATGATATGCCTTCGAAAAGATTTTTGTGCGTAGTACAACAAGGTTGTCCATGACGGCCTGTATAAGGTTCTCCTCCGCCATTGTTGACAATGTTGATATCGTATGTCCCGCACCCTCCTCAATTTTGATTGGCTGACAAGAGAGACGTGACATTGATGAGCGCGGCACTTCTCCAAAAGTTGAACTATTTTCAACTCAGAGCACTGGGAGCAGAGCGACCAAAAACACTGAACAGGGAACTGGGTTTGCATTGAAAATAGCCTCTGTCAGCGCTTTTTTTTTTTTTTACATCAACGTTAGTAGGCTATAATCGATTATGTTCTGTCACTGCATCGATGCAGAATCGTACATGTCCGCATCGCGATGCATCTTACAATCGAGAAATTTCCACACCCCTAATATATATATAATAATAATATATATACAGTATATCTCCAAAGACAATAACTAACTATACTAATAATAATAATAATTCTATCTATATCTATATCTAATAACTGATGAATATATATATATCCAAGATAATAACTAATTCTAATAATACTAACTACACCTATATCTATTTCTTTCTATATCTAATATATATATATAAATAATGAATATATATATATAAATAAATATATATATATATATATAGCTATAAAAGAAAATAAATCTCTAATACTAATCTATCAAAACAAAAATACTTAACGAAGGGTTGAGGGAGAGTCAGGGTAGTCCGGTGGTCAGGGTAGTCCGGTAGTCCGGTGGTAAGGGGGTTCTGTGGGGGATACGTCTGCGGGAAAAAGGGGGATCCAGGGAGAGGGGCGTGGAGAGGGTCCGAGGAGGGTAGGGGTCTGTAGAGGGAGTCACTGGAGCGAGGAACGTGGAGACACAGGATGGACGGGGTAACACGGAGACGAGGAATACGTGGGAGCCAGGAAGGAGAACACGGGGAGCTAGTGACGAGGGGGTAGTACGTTCTAGCAATGTCGTATTGTTCATGAAGGGCTTAAGTAGCCACTGTGTCCTGATTATGATTTGCCGCACCTGGTGAGGCGGCACCTTGTTACTCCCGAGCGCGTCTCGCTCGCTCAGGTGTCTCCGGCATGATCCCGAGCCGCCGATGATGACGTGGCACGCTCTGGGGAGGAGCGCACCACAACACCAGAGTTTCCAATAATTTCTACAACAGTTATTTTTCTGTGATAGAGTGATTGGAGCACATACTTCTTTGTCACAAAAAACATTCATGAAGTTTGGTTCTTTTATGAATTTATTATGGGTCTACTGAAAATGTGACCAAATCTGCTGGGTCAAAAATATACATACAGCAATGCTAATATTTGGTTACATGTCCCTTGGCCATTTTCACCTCAATTAGGCGCTTTTGGTAGCCATCCACAAGCTTCTGGCAAGCTTCTGGTTGAATCTTTGACCACTCCTCTTGACACAATCGGTGCAGAATTTGTTGGCTTTCTGACATGAACTTGTTTCTTCAGCACTGTCCACATGTTCTCGATGGGGTTTAAGTCAGGACTTTTGGAAGGCCATTCTAAAACCTTAATTCTAGCCTGATTTAGCCATTCCTTTACCACTTTTGATGTGTGTTTGGGGTCATTGTCCTGTTGGAACACCCAACTGCGCCCAAGACCCAACCTTCTGGCTGATGATTTTAGGTTCTCCTGAAGAATTTGAAGGTTATCCTCCTCCTTCATTATTCCATTTACTTTCTGTGAAGCACCAGTTCCATTGGCAGCAAAACAGGCCCAGAGCATAATACTACCACCACCATGCTTGACGGTAGGCATGGTGTTCTTGGGGTTAAAGGCCTCACCTTCTCTCCTCCAAACATATTTCTGGTCATTGTGGCCAAAGAGCTCCATTTTTGTTTTCGTAAAGAAGGCCTTTTCTTTGTCCATGTGATCAGCAGCAAACTTCAGTCGAGCCTTAAGGTGCCGTTTCTGGAGCAAGGGCTTCCTTCTTGCATGGCAGCCTATCAGCCCATGAAGATGTAAAACACACTTGACTGTGGACACTGACACCTGTGTTCCAGCAGCTTCTAATTCATTGCAGACCTACTTGTTGGTGGTTCTCGGTTGACTCTTGACCATCCTGACCAATTCTCTCTCAGCAGCAGGTGATAGCTTGTGTTTTCTTCCTGATCGTGGCAGTGACACAACTGTTCCATGCACTTTATACTTACAAACAATTGTTTGCACAGTTGATCTCGGGACCTGTAGCTGCTTTGAAATTGCTCCAAGTGACTTTCCTGACTTGTTCAAGTCAATGATCCACTTTTTCAGATCCGTGCTGAGCTCCTTTGACTTTCCCATTGGAGCGTTTGAGTCTAATGATCGTATCAAATGAGTCATATTTAAATGGGCTCAGAGAAGTCACCAGCTGTAGTCAATCATAATCACTCACAAGAGGCCACAAAGCTAATTTGATCGACACAACTTTCATCGCCTAAATTGATCATTCATGTTGCTGGATGTATATTTTTGACCCAGCAGATTTGGTCACATTTTCAGGAGACCCATAACAAATTCATAAAAGAACCAAACTTCATGAATGTTTTTTGTGACAAAGAGGTATGTGCTCCAATCACTATCACAGAAAAATAAGAGTTGTAGAAATTATTGGAAACTCTGGACTGCCATGACATACATGTTCTTTACAAGTGTATGTAAACTTTTGACCACAACTGTACATGTCCTTTGATTTATACTGTTGGCATACTTTGTTGTACATGTGAATAACAGAACTGTGGGAATGAGCTTAACACAGTTCATTTCACGGGGTCTTTAAAAAACAGTTAAGTGTAAAACATAAACGAAATGCTTTTATCTTCACAGTGATTATTGTACCCTGCCGTCCATCAAAGTTCACAACATTGTGGTCATGATGCAGTAAGTATTTTTAACACTTTTTACCAAAGTGTTTACCAACAACACATGCTTGTTTCCTCAAATCCCCTGCCACAAATCACAGGCCACAGCCTTGTGGAGGCAGTCAACTCGCCATATCTGCATTTCTAAATAACATGTCATGAAATAGAGCCTGAAATTATCCGGTAGCGTGAGTATGAGTGTCTCCTAGTGTTCACCGCCAACCCTGACCCCGGCCCCGACGGCAGGGCAAGGCCGGTCGTGTTGGGCCATATTTCTCAAATGGGGGTATTTTGAAGGATTGCAGAGGGAACGTTTCTAAAAACCAGGAGAAAGAAATAAGGAGTCTGGTAAAGATACAGCTAAGACAGAGACACCAAAATGTTGTCTGTTATGACATGTCAGTAAGTAAACTTTCCACTTTCCAACACATATTTTCCCTCCCTAAAATGATTTGTGCTGGTGAAAGGGATTTGTACTACTGTATTTTCGAGGGGGTACGTTGCTAAAAATAGTTTGAGAACCACACGGGTAGAGTGTACTGCTTCAGTCTACTCTGGTTTTAAAAGTCGCCTGAGTTACCGTGAGGAGGCCGCGACACAATGTCGTCACGGTGACAGCGGCGAAGGCCTTTCCCACACACAGTTTGACCCCCAGCCCTCTGACCCAGTACCAACCTGACGTAAAGAAAACAAGCAAACCCAAAGGTCAAAGTGCAGCCTGTAGGTTCTGGGTTCCATCCCTCATGGACTCCACAGTGTGTCTGCAAGCACCACAGAGCAGGGCTTCCAAACCCCCTACCTGCTCCTAAATGATAAGTTTCTTCCCCCTTTCGTCTTAGTCACTTGGGATAAATATAAAAATATCTACATTAAGATGAAACCAATTCCCATGTGACAAAGCCATGACACAGATGCCAAGCAGACATGTCAAAGTACCAAACCATTGTAACTTTGTTCAATTCATTAGGTCTGGAAAGTATAATTAAAAATGTATGTCCAAAGTAAACACCATTGGCAAACGTTCCCGCTACCATTTTCATTGATGTAAAAAGGTCAAATAAAAATAATTGCAACGCAGACTAAACGAATCCATCATATAAACATCTGCGGAATGCTGAATCATGCTCAGAACCTCTGGTTCCAGACTAAAACTGGAGGGGAGCTTGGAAGATCTAGGCTGGCTTCGCGAGGCTAGTGTCATACAGTTAATGGAGACACTGAGTACGTTTACATGCACACAATAATCCGATAACTGGGAATAATCAGGTAATGGTAATAATCAGATTTGACGCGTTTACATGCACTTCAGTAATCAGATAACTGAAAACCCAGGTTTACATGATTCAGTCGATTAGTTGGATTTCTTTCATGACGTTCATGACGTAAAACTCAAACTTCATGTCTTGTTTACAACATGGCGTCGCTTATCATGGCATCGCCGCCAGTCAGGGCTGTCCTCATGTGGGAGTTGTTACGCGTGCAAAACATGCTAAATATCGCTCTCCTTCTTCACGTTGTCTCTCTGAGCAGTAAAACGACGACAAGCTTTTATACAGCAAGCAACTGCTCTTGGTCTCAGCATCGGTCTTCCGCCATTCCTGTGGTTGACTGCATCCGCACGCGTTCAATCTACATCCGTTTCTTCTTCTTCTTGTTTTACGGCGGTCGGTACATCCGTTTACACATGCGCAGATGTAAAAGAACGAAAAGAAACCTGATTAACGTATACATGCGCCGAAGAAAACGGATTATTGGTCAAAAACCAAGCTGTGTTTATCGGATTTCTCATAAACCGATAAAGGCCTTTATCCGATAAAGGTTATCGGACTATGCTGTATACATGACCACTTGAATAATCTGGTAACTCCAGAAATCAGAATGATCAGTTTATTAGTGTGCATGTAAACGTGCTCAATGATCAATGTTTCATTGATGAGCAGACTTTTCCATTTCACAAAGTTATACACAAGTGAAACTGAGGCAAGTTTCTGAAATGTTAGTGGGCAGAGTGCAGAGCAGCTGGAAGAATGGGCACAGTACAGTCAGGTATATTGTGATTGTTTTGATTTGACGCAAGGATCTACCTGTGATGCAAAACAACCAGACGTGACAGATCCAGGGGAAACAAAATGGCGGAAACAAATTGTCGTCTGGTCTGCAGGGTGACGGTTACAACGTCGTACTTCGGCCACGCGGAGCAGGTATCCCAGGAAATGTACCAGTACATCGACTGCGGGGGCAACACCACCTCACTGCGCGGACACGTGCACGTTTACAAATGAGCACCGCCCACCGGCAGCAGCCCAACAAGGTCTTGTTTTGGTTTGTTTTTGTTGTTGTTGTTGTTTTGGTGTTGCTACATTTAATAAGGAAACCTAATGGATAGTTTTTTTTTGTTTGCAGGCTCTTTTGATCAAAATAAAGTTACCAGTAGACACTTCAAATCAAATCGACTGTTACAGAAGCAAATGTGGTTTCTGATTGGCTTGAATTGGTGTCAGGTGACACCATAGTTTGGGTTTGTTTTTTTGTGTGGGTTTTTTTTTTCTCAAGCCAATCAGGGACCAGCGTTGCTTTGACTGAAAGACAACATGAGATGGCATTCAGTGAGCATCATATTTCTGCAGTAGGATGCATCATTTCAATGTTATGAATGCGTGAATACCCCAATCAGGGGAAAACATGTATTTTAATTTCATGTTGTCTTGATGTTTAGTTGCTGTCGTTGATTTTAATGTTCAGTTACTTTCAAAGACATACTTTCATACACAAATATGATGCACTTTAGCTTGATAAAGAAACAGGATCCTCTTCAACACACCATCTCTTTGGCAAGTACCACTAACCCATTAAACCCTGTTTGAGCTATTTTTACTTGGAAAAAGAACAAACATTTTTATTTTTAGAAAAAACAGATAGAATTTGACTCGGTGTTTCTAACACGTTTAACCACTTCCTTCAAATTCTATTTTTATGTTTTGTTTTGTACGACAAGGCTTCATTTTTCTCCTTTGGTCATTTGCACAACTTCACTCAAGTTTGAGCAAAATTGTCTAATTTGACTTATTTTAATTGTTTGCAGATGATGAACCGTAAAAGTTGTTTAGCACAAAATCATTTCACTCGAGAACTAGTTTGCTGTTTATTTGTTAACATGTCTGTCAACTGGGGGGGAACTCACCTTGATAAAAGGGAATATTTGTTGGATGTCTTTAACTTTTGCGTCTGATTTGTCAATTACATTAATTCCTGCACCTTTGTTTTTTCTCTTTGGTGTTTTTTTCCCTCACTATTTTATTGTGTACATTCAAGATGTTATTGGTAGTGTTCCTTTTTTCGCCTTCAATAACTATCTTTGTGGATTTTGTTTCAGAAATGTCCTTTTAACCTTTCCTTCGTTAACTTATTTATGTATGATTTTAAATAATTGATCAACTGTATCAATATTTAAGCCCAAAGCTTATGATACATGTTTGTGGTTGAGTTCTAACATTCTAACTGCATTCATCATCCAGAGTGCTGTGCAGACAGTACAGTACAATACAGACTGCAGTACAGACAGTACAGTACAGTACATTGCAGACTTCAACAGGAAATATTTTCATAGATTGGACACAGGAGAGTCAGACACTTCCAAGTCATTTTTTGATGCTCCTGAGCATTACCGAGAAGAATTATGAGATAATAATGGACTATCTGGTTTTCTGAACACTGCCAAGCCTCTACATAATGTATGTTGGTGTATGATTTTGCATGACCTTAAAGATAATAAAAAAAACAATAGTGTTGAATGTTTCGATTTGTTTGTTCCTGCTTGTGTATACTTCCAGCTTGTAATACCGCCTGCTGACACTCAGTGGCGCAAATGTCAAAGAAAAGAAACCGGTAAAGGCTGAACACGTGGAAATTCAGAACTCATAGGTGATCAATGGATCAATTACGAGGACCAACGCTTAAGACTAAATTATCCTATCTACTATCTAGTGCGTCCACTAACTTGTAATAGGCCTACTAATATCACTACTCCTAGGTATTAGTAGTCAGCTAAAGAGACTTCTGCTGGTGCCGGTGGGTTCCAGGTGGATGCTTCTCATCCCTGAGGTTAGAGCTCTGAGCCCAGTCTGACGGTATGGCACACATCTGCTTCACTCGTTAACCCGCAGGACGGCAGTCTGAGGAGAATATCTGCTGCTGAACAAAGACAACAGACCTGTAACCTTTAGGCATGTGTTGCCTCGCCGTCTCTACCTTGTAGAAAGACTGGCATGGTGTTTTCTTTGCTTTTGGTTTGTGGTGTGTTTCTTTGCTGATTTATTCTGTTGTGTTTTAAAGTATTCAGGAAAGTATCAGTCTCTAGGATGACCTCTGACCTTTTAGTCCTAGCCTTAAAAGGCAAGCAATAGCCCCCCAATGAGATAGCTACAGGCTACTACTGGGCCTCTCTCATCCATTATAAAGCAGCTCTGAGTTATTTTAAAGCTGTTTATTTGGCAAGTTTGTAGGCTATGTGATTCCATCGGTCGAGTTTTTTTCTTTTTCTTCCAACTCCCAGACATCGCATTGAGTTTTCCGCTCTCATAAAGGAAATGGCTTTTCCACATGTCCCCCTGTCTCTGGTTTCTCCTACCTCTGAAGACGTGCACGCCACGCTAGTGTGAGTTGACCTGTATTATTCAACAGACTATAGTGGCATTCATTCATCACTGACAGAAGTCAATCGACGCTGGCCGCTGGCCTGGCGTGCATCGTCCAAACTGAAAGGTCCCCCTCGCCATATTTTACGACGAAATAAGATGAAGTCGAGTTCACCTCCTCTCAACGTATTGCCTTGACTGTGATTGTGCAACCTATTCACCCCCCATGATGTGCATTGTTTCACTTGTGGAACAAATCCTTCAGATGAAGGCATTTAATTGTTTTGTGTTCTGGCGAGAACTTTACAGCCCTCTGCTCCAGTCCTTATAATACTCCCTCTACCGTCAAAGGAGAGAGGGGGGGGCTATAGAAGTCCTATAGTGGCTGGAGGGGGGGGGGGGGGGTGAAGGGGGGGGGGGGGGGGGAGCCCCAATCCGGAGCCCTCCCTCAAGTCACTCTCACTCAAGCTCACTCATCTCCGCACACAACCACAGCACACTTGCGCTGCGTAACAATAGCTGTTGGCGAGTTGTTGTGTTGTGTTGTTTTCTTGAAGGACGGACACACACACCTCCACGGTTTTTTTTTTTTCCTCACCTTGTGGCGGCGGCGGCGGCGGCATGATGCTCGTACGTGTGGGCTGCAGCGGAACCGGAGGGCCCGGGGTGCGGGTGGTGGTGGGGGTGCCCGGGGTGGGGGTGGGGGTGGTGATGATGGTGCTGCTGATGGCCGCCGGCTCGCTCCCGGGACTCTGGGCGTCTCGCTCGGACGCGCCCCGCGGCGTCGCGAGCCCCTTCGTGTTCGACGTGAAGGCGACGTGCGCGCCGCCGTGTCAACACTCCGGGATCTGCATCCGGAACGACACGTGCTTCTGCATGCGAGGCTACGAAGGGGAGAGCTGCCAGTATGGTGATGTTACGCCCGAAAAGGCCTTCTGTCAAATATTAAAAACTTATATTTTTGCGAACTAAATATTCTCTCAAGTAGACCAGTCATATCAACCATATATTTAAAAAAAATATGAATAACAATATTTTTGGGTAATAAAAAAGTTTGGGCGATGCTTGCGCCAGAGGTTACTCAAAAATACAGAACATGAGAATAACAACAATACAATAATTATGTAATGTGTTTCGTTTTGGTAGCCACTCAAAAATAGTCGACATATTGACGTGTGTTCACCTTGTGTTGTACTCAGCCAACTGCTATCCCAAGTGTAAGAACGGAGGACAGTGTCTTCGACCGGGGAAGTGCAGATGTCCTGCCGGCTTTGGCGGGAAATACTGTCACAAAGGTTGTATATTAATATCATTATTATTTCAGCTGTCGGTGTCTTTATCGTTGTGTTATCATTATGTTGTGAGTAATCCGTGTTGACGGTGTGTTTGTTTGTGTCTGTGTCTGGCAGTGACGTGTTGAGGGCGGCTGTTGGAACGGAGGCGACTGCCGTGGCGCTCAACGGCGTGGCCACGTGTCTCTGTTCTCTCCAGCTGGACCGGAAGCAGATGCCAAGACGGTTCTGTTAACGTCACTGGTTAACTGGTTGTCTGGCGGTAGCCCCACCCCTTACGGCTTTATGATTGTCATCAGTAGGCTGTAGTCTTGTGTGAAAAAAAGATGTCGATGTCTATGGATGTCATGTTGTTGTCTTTAGTATATTATTGCTGTTATCAGGAGCGTCACAACCTAAAAGTCAATATAGTTCTCTTTACATTGACTTACGTCGTGGGGACCTGTGTATGTGTGTTTCTTGGGGACCTATGGATGTGTGTTTCATGGGGACCTGTCACCTGTGTATGTGTGTTTCTTGGGGACCTATGGATGGGTGTTTCATGGGGACCTGTCACCTGTGTATGTGTGTTTCATGGGGACCTGTCACCTGTGTATGCGTGTTTCATGGGGACCTGTCACCTGTGTATGCGTGTTTCATGGGGACCTGTGTATGTGTGTTGTGGGTGTTTTGCGGGGACCTGTGTATGTGTGTGTTTCATGGGGACCTGTCACCTGTGTATGTGTGTTGTGGGTGTTTTGCGGGGACCTGTGTATGTGTGTGTTTCATGGGGACCTGTGGATGTGTGTTATGGGTTTGTGCGGGGACCTGTGTATGTGTGTGTCATAGGGACCTGTCACCTGTGTGTATGTGTGTTATGGGTGTTTGCAGGGACCTGTGTATTGTGTTTCATAGGGACCTGCGTATGCATATTGCACGGGAACTGTCCGTTGTTTGGGTATGTTTTCTGGGCGTGCCGACGGTGAGTTATGACCTGTGGTTTGGTTTCCACGGCAGCGGTGTGCCCCCAGGGGTGCAGGAACGGCGGCAGCTGTGTGGCCCCAGGAATCTGTAGCTGTCCAGACGGCTGGGTGGGCGGAGCCTGCCACACTGGTGAGGGCAACCATGGACACGCCCCTTTCTTCTCTTCTTTCCTGTCCCTATGTCTACCTGCCTGTAAAACTATCTGTTTGTATCCAAGTTTGCCTGGATGTCTGTCTGTATCCATGTCTGTGTCTGCCTATCTGTTTGACAGATGTCAACATGTTAGCAAGTATTTCTACATAAACGTATATTTGTACACACACACACACACACACACCACAGCTGGCAGCACTACGGAAATATCCTGGAATAGGGAAGGGGAGGTTGGCACTCACTCTCAGTTCTGTCTGGCGCTCTCTCGCCTACACAAACACATGTGGTGGATGTGAGCGTCCCATGGAACACAGTCTGCCATGAGCTGAATAATTATAGAACGTGTTGTTTGCTGTATTTTATAGAGCGCCAAATCTGCCACCTTCTTCTCAAGGGGTGATTTCTGAATCCGGAAATCTGAAATTTCCAGATGGGACAACACTCAAACACTTACTCAATCTAATACTTTCTTTTTTCAAACCAGATGCAGGAACAGGAAGTCGTAGTGATGGATGTTATGTGTGCAGAGTTATTCTACACCACCAGGTGGGATGTTAATAGCCATGACCACCCTTTAACCTACCAGACTATACCCAGTGGGACTTGAACCAATTGGTGGGCTGATCTATAACCATCATCCATCTGGGACATTTGGGTGGACACTCAAACACTGGGTGACACAGTAACACTTTAACACCTGTCTTGTCTGTCTGTCTGTCTCCAGCCGTATGTAGCCAGCCGTGTCTGAGCGGAGGCAAGTGCATTTCTCCGGAGAAGTGTCGCTGTCGCCCGCCATACGAAGGCCCTCGCTGCGAGAGGAGGCGGCCCCTGGACTTCTCCCTACAGAAGGTCAAAGGTCGCTAAGGGACCCATGGGGTGGGGAGGGGTACTTATTTTGGGGGGTTTTTTTTATACCAAGTTTAGATATGCTCATTTATCCGTGTGACAACGGCACTGTATAAACTCTGTGTGCCTTGATGTCTCATTAAACACGTCCATGTGTGGACATTGTGTCTCTGTGTGTAGATATGCAAGCTCTTTGAACATCCTGAATAAAGGAAATTTAGGAAACAGTGACATTGTGGTAATAACGTTTATTTTGTTCCATGTGATTCATGATGACAAATGATCATCAATGATTTCATTGATACATAGCGAAACCTCTAACATTTGATAAATAGTGTACTTTAACATTACATCAATACACAAAAAACAACATTCATGTATGCTTACTGTGATCATTAAGTATTTGGCATCATTAATTTGAGCATTTATTAATGAATAACATAGATAATAGGCGGTCCAATCCAACTGTACCCTGATAAAGACTCCAAAGACCAAAGTGGATAAACTGGTGAAGTGACTGTTGGGTCGCTCTAGAAATGTTGAGGTACATCCTGCTAGCCCTAAAGTACTGCAGCAGACTACACTCTGTGTTTCTCATCAAGCCATCCACCGTGGGACAACTGATTTATGAAGGGTTCACTGAGGCTAAGCTCAAGGAAAACACAACATGTTGAACTACAAGACAAGCGACTGAAGGGGGAAAAAAAGAAAATCCAGACTTCCACATCACGATCCGTTTTGCTCCGGTATAAAATGCTCGGGTAACGACGCGCGTGAACCAGCTGACTCGGCACTTTGGTGCGGTGGGAGGAATTCCACGCTTGTCGGTAACCGGGGGCAATGAGGTAGTACAGACCAACAGGGACGACAAGACAAGTGCAATATATCAAGTCCCTTTGTTAACAGGTGGTGCACCCAGCGACACACACACAGACAAACAGGCAAAATCACACTCAAGCACGCACACACACACATACACACATACACCAAACAATCCCTTCTGTGCCTCTTGCTTTGTGCTTTTGGGTGCCTCCTCGGTGGCATTATGCATACGGTGCCTGCAACATTGCAAAGGAAAATACATATCATTCAAATGTATCTGTGACACAACGTAGATATAGCTAATCCAGCCTCAGCCATATTTGATATCCATTGACTTTTAGTACTCGGAAACAAGAGATTTGAGGACAGGACTGGCAGATTTGAGGACAGGACTGGCTGATTTGAGGACAGGACTGGCTGACAGGACTGATTCCCCGTTTACAGTATGCTGGGATCCGTTACAAATCCTGATCTCCAAGTGCAGTTAGAAGCAGGAGTGTGAGGTGACCTTCGACCCCTACTCACCTTGACCCCACAGGTGAGCCCCTTGTATCCCCTCCGGCAGTGGCAGTAGTCGGGCAGCACACACCTGCCCCCGTTCAGACAGCGCACCTTACAGACGGCTGCTCACACAGCCAACCAACCAATCAGTGACAGACAAGCCATGGACACAGACATTTGTAGAAAATGGTGGCGTGCATATACAAATATAAAAGCATCATCATTATGATGTAGTTACATTTTTGTTATCGCTGCTTGTGAACAGTGTGCATTTGTCTAAAATCAACGTGGTACATTCAGGAAATCACTTTTGAAATACAAAATTACTCTAAATATTTCACTTTCAGGTTATGGCAGTTTATGTCTCGGGGAAGACGAGAAATATAAATTAGTCATTTTATGTTTGTGTTTATTATGCTAGCCTCATCTTCCACATGAACAAACATACTGTATATATGCATGAATGATGGTGAATGAATATGCATAAATATGAATGAATGATGGTGAATGAATAGAAATATGAATGAATGATGGTGAATGCACAAACATCAATTATGAATGAAGGAGAGGATGGCGAAGAACATACATATGAGTGAACCATATATGAGTGAACTGACCCGTCTGACACTGGACGCCCTCCCAGCCCTCAGGACAGTGGCAGGTGTTGGGACCCACACACTCTCCTCCGTTCCTGCACTTCTGCAGACACACGGCTACAACACACACACACACACACACACACTTCCATTTAGAATTCCACACTTTGACAGGACCTGGATAACACTTCACTCCACCCTCCCCGGTTCCCCCAGCGGTATAAACTCACGTATGTTACACCGCTTCCCCGCCAGCCCGACGTACACGAACATGTGTTGGCTCCCACACACTTTCGTTGTTCATACACGCGGGCTCACACACGCCTGGAATACACAGGATACATGCACGCACACGCACACACACACACACACACACACACACACACACACACACACACACGTATGATTGCGATGAGTGCAGCTGTTACAATAAGGCCCCGTGTAAATGAGCCCAGTGTCGGCATGGCAATGCATTCTCTATGGCGCAAGATCATATAGCAACACGCCACCCCATCTGCTGAGACACCAAGCTGGGAGGAGCCTATTTTCAGTTCAAATATGTTCAACTTTCACACTAACCCTTCGGCGACACTCAACGCTAACCAATCACATCCAATCCGATATTGTGTCTGCAAAAAAAATGATGAATACATGGTTTTATTGATTAAAACTGAATAAATATTCCACTATACTGCGGGACAGCTATAAGGAGCGAGAAAGCAAGGAATTGAAACGAGTAGCTTACGTTTCAAACTATCTGTAAACTATCCGACTGTTGACCGACTGTGGCTCTGACAGCGTTGTACTCACTCCTCTGACACCTCGTCCCGCTGTATCCATCGGGACAGGAGCACACGTTGTTCCTCATGCACTGGCCTCCGTTCTTACAGGGCGGGCTGCACACGGCTGGAACACGTCAAGAACACGCCAAGGACACACGTCAAGAACCCGCCAAGAACACGTGTCCACCACATGTCAAAAACATGTCAACTTCTATTCCCAATGTCATTCATCATACATACGTGTAAACAATTTTATTTTACTTTCGTAAGAAAATGTGAAGCAACATCACAACAACACAACAGCTGTACTGAGGTGACTGGACTAATTGGTGTGTGTGTGTGTGTGTGTGTGTGTGTGTGTGTGTGTGAGAGAGAGTGTGTGTGTGTCTGTGTGTGCGTGTGTTTCCTGGGCTCTCACCAATCTGACACTGGGAACCGTAGAATCCCCCGGGACACGTGCAGACGCCGGGCTTAACACACGTACCGCCGTTCCGACACACGGGGTCACACGCGGCTGGTGAGGGGCGGCATAAACAACAACATTAACGTTACGAAACACACAAAGACTTGGGAGTCATTTGGAAGTAATTATGACCAACTGAGTTAAGTGTCTGAAATGGATCACTCTTAATACCGTTTCTAACTTGTTTAATTTACTAAATATCTCACCTATATTTTTGTTTTAGGCTTATTCACTGTTCATGTATTATTGTTTTTGTTTGTTTTTATTCTTCTGTTGTTGGTATTTTTGAGCAACCTTTGGCAAATAAATTTCCTTCGGGATGAATAAAGTTCTATCTTATCTTATCTTATCTTACCTATTTGATTTTTAATTATTTGAGGTGGCCATTTTGTTCGATAGGATCTTATTTATTTTAATAATATTAGCATATAAATAAAATAGAACAAAACATTATTCCATCATAATAGCCCGTAGTACAACTCTGATCACTTAAAAGAGCCGCAATTCCCCCATGATGCTTTGTGAAAAAAACCCACCTGAATATAGTTTAGTGGGTTTTTCGGCCTAAATAAACACTCCTACTAAATATAAATTAAAATGAGAAAGTAACCGTACAGTATGTCTGGTGTTGTGCGTTACCTGAGTTGCACGTCGGTCCGTACCAACCAGCTCTGCACTGGCAGACGTCAGGAGAGACACACTCACCGCCATTTTCACAGTGTCTGTTACACACCACTGTGGGAGAGCAGGCAGGATCAATACTCTATGCACACTGCTAAGGTAATCAAGTAGTCAATCATTAAGTCATCCGCTTAAATTGTAGCAGATCGTTATGTAGACAGAGCAACACTAGAGGGACTGCACTGACTCGGATTGGATTGGATTGTGTTAAATTGTGTTGGAGACATCATCTGACACTCATTTTATCCGAGAGGGAGTCAACACTAGTTGTAGTGTTTGGCTGATCTTCAACAACGAGAAAGAAAAGTATTCAGAAGTGAATTGACTAACTTTACAACATCTGGAGACGTTGCTGATATACAGTAGCTATTTGCCAACACAACAGGTTCAGTCCTCTGTGATGGCGTCAAACGTATTAAGAGTCTCAAATGGATGATTGGGTGAAAGTCTCACTGGTTTCACAGCGCGGGCCCAGGTATCCGTAGGGGCAGGTGCAGAGGTTCCTGGACACACAGGTTCCTCCGTGCTGACATGGCGGCTCACAGCTCGCTGTCGCGGGTCAAGGCAAAAACTTTAATAACACGTAGCTTATGGTAAAGTACAGAAGACATAAAGTGTAATGAAAGTACACATCTAGATCTGCTCGACAGCTAAAGTCATCTAAGTAAATAAATACGGTGTATATGGATGAATATAATCAAAGTAGAAACACAAATAAGATGCAGAATCACCATCGACCAAACAAGTCCAAATGTTTGGAGGGAGAAAAACTCCCGTATATAAGATATTAGATATTAATCTTAATTAATTAAGATTTTTGCAACTCCGGAGCTCCTAACCACTGCAACTTCGTGTTAGATTAGTATGGTAGGTTTTACAGTTGAAATATATTTGAGGTATTTTAATCTGTACCGTGTTCACACGTGAGGCCGCTGTAGCCCACCGGACACTCACACGTGTCGGGCCTCACACACTTCCCCTGGTTCTTACAGTCGGGACGACACACCGCTGAGAAGGAGGAGAAAACACAACTTTCACACTGAACTAGTATATAGCTATTTAGTTATTAAGCAGAAACCTTTATCCAAAAAAATGACAAATGGTCATTGATGTGAGGATAGACATGTAAACTGTGGATTTGAACCCTGAACGTTTCCACAAGGATTCAAACACTGTGAGAAAACAAACTGTGGCCTAAGAAGCCCTTTTTTGGTTTGTAGTTGTGAACCCACCCGCCCCACTGATATGTGGCATTGCACCGAGAATAAATGTATGAAATGTAAAAAATGTCCTTCTCACCGATGTGACAGTTGTATCCCATGTATCCTTCCTTACAGGTGCACGTGTTGGGTAGGGAACACTCCATGTTGGCGCCGCACTGGTGCACGCACACGGCTAGGGAAACAGTTACAACCTCCGTTAGCGTAGTTAGCATAGCATTACGTTAATACTTTCCTCCCACCGGGAAGACTGCTAGGACCATTGGAGGAGGTGATGGTGGAGTCGGGGTTGCTAGGGGAGACCGTGGTCTTCCTGTGGATGGACGGGCCCCCCTTGGGGTGGGAGAGGACAGGGTCATGGGGGTTAGCACCTCTGGACAGGGGTCTCCGGGTGGAGGAGAGGACGGAGGTGGAGTCCGGTTCAGACACAAGGAATCTCCCTTCGGACCTTCCTGTGGTGCTGCCCTGCACTGTGAAAACACCAGCGGTTAGGGAATATGGCTGTTGACGATGAACTTTAAAGTGAATTATATTGAATCTTACATACACAACCTTATCTTCTGGTCAGAGTCTCTATCTTTTTAAACTATCTTTTTCTTTTGTACTGTATATTACAGTCGTACTAGACTGCATAGAAAACAGCTGAACCATTTCTGAGCAGTTTTTATCCAAAGCAATTTACAGTGTATTTATCCAGCTAGAGCAAGGAGCAGGGAGGGTTTAGAACAGAACACAAACTGTCTATTGGGAAAAAAACAACCAAAATAAACAACATCCCTCTCACCTGCGGTGGCACTCCGACTGCAGGTGTACCCGTTGCCATGGAGCCCGGGCGGACAGGGCCCGCAGGCGAAGCCGTTGGAGATGTGGATGCTTTCAAAGCACTGCACCCCCGGGTGGCAGGGCCTCCTCAGGCAGGGTGAGGGGCGCGCTGCCAGCGGTGGGCCGGCTCTGCCCGAGCCCTGGGGTGCTGTGGTCTGGGCCGTTGCAGCCCTCCCAGACGACTCTGTGACGCCTTGGCAACAGAGGAATCATTTAGATCATCAGTTTGTCTGTTTGAGTTGAACCCATGATGTGAGACGATGTTATGCAGTGAGATGTTGTGTTTCTCTGCTGTCAGCATAAATACTGAACCCTCTGGGGCTCTGACAACTTGGTTATACTGTCTATAGATCATATTAAAACTTAATCCATGAAGGGAGGGAGAGCTTCTCTGTGGTCTGAACTATGCTGAAAGTTGATTAGTTGATGAGCACAATTTGTGATCCAAGCTGTCATGTGCTAATCAATACACATTTTTTGCAAATAACAAATTCTGGATAAGAAATTATCCAAATAACGTGAACATGATCGGAGCGCAGGCACATTGAACTCACGCGCGCAGCTCCTCCCGTCGCCGCGGTAACCACTTGGACACGCCCCGCAGGTGAAGGACCCGGGCGTGTTCTGGCAGCTCACACCCGGGAAGCACGGCACCGACACACACTCGTCCACGTCCTCCCGACAGGTGTTGCCTAGTGACACACAGTACGCAGCAACGCACAAAACCAGAATCAATCATGACGATAATCATCACAGTCAATCACAACAATCATAGTCGGGATGCGAAATGCATTCCTATTCAGTCTAGCGGCAAATAGTTTCTGTCAGCGAGTTTGATCAAGACATCTTGGTAATGACCACTGTGTGTGTATTGCTATAGATTCCTTCGCATGACTTCTACTGTATGTGCCGCAAACGCTACCAGTCATGCCAGGCGGGCAGACGCAGGAGAAGCTGTTGGGTCCGTCGATGCAGCGGCCCAGCCGGCAGGGGTTGGGCTTGCAGTCGTCCCGGTCCACCTCACAGCGGAGCCCCGTGAAGCCCCCGGGACACACGCAGACGTACTCCCCGCTCCCCACCGCCACCGCGCCCAGCCTGGAGACACAGGAGCCGCCGTTTCCACAGTCGCAGGGGCGCACCGACACCTGGCCACGACATGGAATTGTCCATTCAGAGACTGGAAGGAAGGTTCCCTCTAGTGTTGAATTGCCATAATTACTACAGATTAGATTATACAGACCTGCCATTGCTATGTATGCTCTTTGCTCTCTTGGAAAAACACAGCTGCTGTTTTTGTTTAACTTCATCTACAGTAATATATTTTTTGAAACTCGAAGTCAGGTATCAAGAAGGAGATGGAAGGAGATGTATGTATGTATGTGTGTGTATATGGATATAATTCTATTTTCTCGACAACCATTTATCCGATTCATCGGACTTCACACCTGGCAGCTATATTGCCGAAGACCCAAGGAAGTGCCGTGTCGAGTGTGAATGTGTTTGGATGAGAGTTTCTCAAAAAGCTGTATCACTAATGTGTAAAACCCATGTGATTATTGTTAGTTTGGGAACCGTTAAAGGTTTGGTCATCTTGTTCGTGGATGCTTATGCAGCTAGACTGGGGGAGGATGAGGATAGCCGGCAGAACCTACCTGCTCTATCACCGTCCGGCACATGCTGCCACGCACCCGTACCTGTACAGACACCTGGCTCTCCGCACCGCACTCATCCGCCACAGTGATCTGGAAGGTCGGGTCCGGCGCGCCGTCAGCTCCAGAGGAGGCCGTCCAGGACAGCAGACCGGACGGGGAGAGAGCTGCCTCCGCCGGGCCCGACGCCAGGGCGAAGACCACAGAGGAACCCTCCGGATCCATGGCCTGGAGCTGGTAGAGGAAGCGTTCACCCTGGAAGGACTGCAGCCGGAGGGAGGGCAGCAGGGGCTGCATCACCGGGGGCTGGTTGTCTGGTTGTGGGACAACGAGTGGGAGAGTGAAGGGGTGAGTGAGTGAGGGGTTAGTGGAGTTAGTTAGAAGTTAATAAATGAGTGGTTGACTTGACATTAGGGCTGAACGATATGGTAAAAAAAATCCTATTGCAATTTTGACATTTTGGCATTATGATTCTGTACTAGTGGGAATTATCATTTTTGAATGACATTTGTTGTTAAAACATGTTTTATTAGGTCTGGAGAAAAAAACCTTTGCAGCACTACATTACTTCATTTATAATGGTGTTATACATTTACATTTTAAACATTTTACCCATGTCAAAAATTGCAGCTCCTGCGATATTGCACTTGGCTATCTTGCAATTTTGATAATATTTGGATTAATTGTTCAGCCCCGTTGACGGGGGAATTTAGTGAAAGAATGAAATGATAAACAGGATAAAAGAAAAACTGGATAAAAGGATAAAAGATGATATCATTCTTCAACAGAAATGGATGAACCAACGAACTCCTTAAAGCCATCTACTGCTGATCACCACCAGAGTTCGCTTGTTCCCCCAGAAGTCCAGAGCCACGGAGAGACTGCTCAGTTGCTCCGGGTGCACACTGCCACCAACAGCTGGCTGGCAACAGCTGTTCTCCTTCATAGACCTGCATCCTGTCTGTTCACACCTGCTGCTCACCCTTCACACACACACACACACACACCACGACACACACACACACACACACACACACACACACACACACACACACACACACACACACACACACACACACACACACACACACACACACACACACACACGCGGCCCCCGCCCACACGCTGACCTACTTTCCAGATGAGGAAAAGCAGCTGAACGCAGACGTCCGCAGGTTCACACCATGTCAGAGGAGAGGGGGGGTGGGGCGGTGTGTTGACCCCCTGCAAGCCGACCCCCCTGCCGAGGGCAGACCCTGGGCACAAACACACACTCTGGAGCCCCCCGGCCTCGTAACTCAACACTAAGCCCACTTTAACTCCCATACGATCTTCAATTGACTATGGTACAGTACAGTTTAAATGGAACGGACAGACACATCTTAATGATTTTTTTACAAGGTCGTACAAGGAAACAGCCAGCATCTCGGGGGTGGTTCGATGCCTCGCTCAAGGGCATAAAGTGGCAAGACGAGACGAGAATCACACCAGAAACCTTCTCATTGCCTGTCATCCCACTTTAGCTCCTGGCGTATGCAGACAATGATCGTAGATATTCTACCTCCTGCGGTGGACCAGGTGTACTTGGAGGAGTCTGGTTGACATATCAGACAGGAGCTGCTGGGATGGTAGTCCCCTTCACTGTAACACACGCTCTCTATGTTGCACGTCTTCTCCTGAAACAGAAACACAGTCAACTCAGTTCAGTATCCCCTCTTCCCCTTATAGGCTGTGACCAAATGTCCCCATTTTCCGTTTCCCGTTTATGGTGGCCTGTCCACGTTTTAAACAAATAGGATTTAAAAAAATATATCAATAGATGTTTGAATGAGGAGAGTGGTCGTCTCAGACTGAGACTTGATCATTTTATTTTAAAAAGATGATAATGTAGGGTATTGTGTGTACCTGATAGGCTGTAACATGACCTTGCTATGCGGGGGTCTATCAACTTTAGAAGCAGGCATGGCCGATCATAACCAATAGGCTATCAATACACTATAGTGGAAATTATTCCTTATTCAAGCCGTTTACTTTGGTTTGTTTTTGGCCCATTAGCCAAAGCTTCAAACACACCATCGTAAAACCACTGGGCATGTACCTTTGTCACGATAAGAGAAGGCAAAATTGAAACATGTCCCTTTTTTTATTTCAGATATAACACAAGTTATTTTGTTGATGTCCCCGTTTTTCACTTCTTGAATCTGGCCACCTTACTTCAGATTGTAAAGATTCTGGTGGTGAAACTTGAATGAGCACTTCAGGAGTGCTGTTGAGTCATGGGAACGGGCAGAAGAGGTAATTGAGGTATGTAGCTTTAAAACACACTATACATCACGTCACAGGTGCCAGTTGGTACCAGGGCAGCAGCTATTCAGCCCACATGAAACTTGGCAGTTTGCAGTTTATGTTTCAGCAAACCAACGCCTCCACAACGCTAACTCCAAGTGAGCTTTTTGGAGGGCGGCGGAGCAAACATGTTTCCTGTGTTGAAGGCGGGGGGAAATATCAGCGTAATTCTCACACCCTCTCTTTCTCAGCTTTCAGCACCAACGTGGGTTTTCCACCTCATCAACAGTTCATGACAGGACCACCATAATGTGTTGAAGGCTTCTATTGAGGTCCCAGGGACGACGGCACAGCTCCATATAACTGAACAGGTTTCACACTAAACTGACACCACAAGCCAACACATTCACAGAGATGCCTTTAAATGCCCGCAACCTTCTGGAAATAAGATTGTTGACATTAATCATTTGTTGTTTTCTAATCATGTGTTTATTAAATATGTGCTGTAAATGAATTAATGCGCTAAACGTCAGTGGTTTGTACAGCAACAGAGCTTTTAAACAGAAGTTTTTAAGTAAAAAAAAAAAAACAATGATGGTCTGCCTGCCTGTCATTGGTCCCCTGCTTGAAGATTTGGCCCCCAGTTCAGAGCAAGAGATATAATTAAATTAATAATAATATATAATTGGATTTATATAGCGCTTTTCAAGCCACCCAAAGCACTTTTACAGAGTGTTTTACATATGGCTTTCACAATGACCATCCAAGCATTGTCGTATTAGCAACAATAACGACATATACAATAGAAATGTCTTCTACTGTGCAGACAGAATAGGCTGAGAGAGAGTGCGAGAGAGAGGAGAAAAAGAAAGACAGAAGAGATAGAACAGATCAACAGATAACGAGAGGGAGAAACAGACGATAGCCATACATACTTTCAGAGTACAGAGCACATTGGCGGCGGGGGCGCGGCTGCAGCTCTGGCAGGCTCCGTCGTACGCGGTCAGCACCTTGGCGTTGCTGTAGCTGTGGCCGTCGTTAGACACCTGTCAGCGCACACACGACCATCGCAACCTTCCACTTTCACTTTCACTTCACTTTCGATGAACCTTTTTGAACATTCAACTTTAACTATACCAGTTGACAAAGCAAAATTCCATTCATATCACGTTTTTCCAAATAAAGTAATGTAAGCACAACAATCTAATAAAGATGTACATATTCATAGACAAATACATATGCTGTACATTTATAGCGTATTTATTTGTACGCTCAAATTAAACGTACAACTTATGGGAAGTGAGCGTGGGGGCAGGATATTATAGGTGTTTGATTGAGTCTCTGGATACAAGTGTCAAATGATAAAAGTGTTAAATGACTAAATAGAAATACGGTGAATAGTGAATAAATGACGAATAAATTGAAATATTGATGCAGTGGTGTTCTGACCTTGACCTGCCAGCGAGCCAGGGGCCTATCTGGACTCATCTCCGGGTCAGAGCCTACAGTGATCCGGCTCTCCTCCAGGGGGAGCTGGCACTCCAGCGCTGTGCCGTCCAGGAAGGTGGCCTGAACAAACCGCGGGTCATCCAGCACCCACTCCCCGTCCTCAAACTACCCCAGAGAGGAAGGGCCAGACACCAGACATTTACAACATGAGAGACATATTCGAGACAATCAGGAGATCATCGGCCCAGTTTGCATTGGGTTCAGGGGACTCACTGAACCCCCTAGTGGCCGTAGCCAAGAATGCATGCAGGGATAAATATGATCTCTTATCTATTATTTTTATAACACAGAACTAATCATTCATTGTAATGCCTTGCTCTGTAATAATAAATACAACGGGTAAACGTATTGTGTGACTATGTGATTATTGGTTCTGGACTAATTCTGTGGAATGCTAGCCTGCATGTTAGCTTCTTCAGCTAACTTCACCAATGTTCATGAGGTTTCGACTGAAGATCGGTCCAGGTGGAGATACAGTTATAGTTATACCACATTAAGAACAGCACACCACCCATTACATCACATAAACAAAGGCTCGGGGAGAGAAGTGGAAATACAAAGTACCTTTTCTTTGACAAACTCACACATGAGCTGGTTGGAGAGTTTGAATCCGAGGCCGTGGACCTGGACCAGGGAGCACTCCCCCAGACGCACGTCACACAGACCCTCCTCCTCCAGCTCCTGGATCTCAGGGATCTGGTCTTCACCACAACAACAACAACAACAACGGGAAGAAGAGACAACAAACGTTACCATGACAACAATGTCACCAGACATCACTATGATGATAATGATGACAACAAATCATGCTAGTTAGTGTGTGGACTAAACGATGGATGGCTAGCATTTCAAACATAGGCTAGTGACATTAGGTTGGGAAAATCCACAGTACATATCACATGAGCATGGATACAACGGAGAAATATGAATATTTGAGTCCATTCCTGACACACTTCCAGTGTTGTAATGTAACGAAGTACAAATACTTCGTTACTGTACTTAAGTAGAATTTTCACGTATCTGTACTTTACTTCGTTATTTATATTTCTGGCAACTTTCACTTTTACTCCACTACATTTCCTAAATAAAATGTATACTTTTACTCCGATACATTTCTCCTAAGCATCTTCGTTACTCGTTACTACAAAATAAAATAATTAGAAATGTGTTAAGACCGCAGGTTTGGCGAATCACGCGCGAAACCAACCAGACGCGCAAAGCGCACGCGCAGTGCTGCGGGCGCACGCGCTTTACTTCCGCTCCCATGGTAACGCATGGCGCGGTTCACACTGCGTCCCTGTGCGCAATCTCATAGAAATACATTGTATATGCACAATATCTGCATCATATTAAGTTAAATTAAGTTAAATCAAGTCATACATTTTGCATACAACCAAAACAACATTCTAATAATAATAATAATAATAATAATAATAATCACACTAAAGTGTGATCATAGCATCAATATCAATCAATTCCCGCGTCTGGTAACATGGGAGTGGAAGTAAGCGCAGCAGTACGCGTGCGCTTTGCGCGTCTGGTGGGTTTCGTGCGTAAGAAGTCCCGCATGTCCCGGATGTCAGTAGAATCAACGACTGATGCCACTTTTTTTTTACTTCCAATACTTAAGTACATTTAATATCAGAAAATTACTTTTGATACTTAAGTACAGTAAATATCAGATACTTTAAGACTTTTACTCAAGTACATTTCTAAAAGGTGACTTTAACTTCTACCAAAGTCATTTTCTGGTAAGATACTTGTACTTTTACTCAAGTATCGCTTTCAAGTACTTTATACAAGACTGCACACTTCCCCAAACTATCCTCATAAGGAAAGTGAATGTGTGCGTGTGTCTGTCTGTCTGTTTGTTTGTCTGTTTGTTTATCTGTGTGTGTGTATGTGTGCGTGCGTACGTGCGTGCGTGCGTGCGTGTGTGTGTGCGTGTGTGTGCGGGCAGGCGTGATTGTGTGTGTGTAGGTGTGTGTGTGTGTGTGTGTGTGTGTGTGTGTGTGTGTGTGCGTGTGTGTGTGCGTGCGGGCGTGAGTGTGTGTGTGTGTGTAGGTGTGTGTGGTCCCGGCGCTCTCACCAGACACAGAGCTGCAGTCGTAAGAACCGAAGCCCGGGAAGCACACGCAGCCCCGGTCCGAGCACTGACCGTTCCCGCTGCACAGGCGTGGGCACCGGAGCAGCGCCGTCACCTCCGGGTGCTCCCCCTCGCTCCTCCTCTCCTCCACCAGCCTGCGCTCACACTCGTTCTCCAGCAGGGGCAGCGTGGTGTTCAGCCAGGCTGTGTCGTCCTTCAGCTGCAGGTCGCTAACGCACATGGCCACGGCGCGGCTAACGAAGGCCTTCCCCAGCAGCCGCCGGCAGCCTAGCGCTACGCTGGAGTTAGCCACCGCGCGCTGGCACCTGCCCCTGGCCTGCCGCTGGGTGAGCCCAGACGGCGTGGGCCAAGTGGGGGGTGAGTTTGAGGAGGAGGAGGAGTCTGGATGAGGCCCGGGTTCGTGGTCCTCTGGGAACAAATAGGCGAGGCCTTCCAGGTCAGCTTGGCTCAGACTCTGGCGGTGCGGGTCGGAGATGTACCGGTACGACTGACGCCTGCCCCTGTTGCCCGGGTAACGGGAGGCGGGGGAGGCTCCGCGCCGGGAAGTGCCCGGGAGGTGGGGCGTCTGCGTCCCACCACGTGTCCCAGAGACGGGGCTCGCTCCCTGGTTGTGCTGCTGGGTGAGGCGTCCTGGAGGCACGGTGGGCCCCTGGTTCTCCTCCTCATCTGAGGGCAGCTCCACGGAGACCATGTACTCCGCTCTGACGTCCAGTGCGGGGATGATGCTGGAGAGCTCCACGTTGCCATAGCGAGTGCAATCGGAATCCAAGGAGGTGATCGGCCCGGAGTGAGTTCTAAACGGGGCCTGACAGCTGCAGTACCTGGCCGGTTTTGGTGCATTCTGATTGGATGGCAGTGTGTCGAACAAGCTGGTGCCTGGAGAGAGCCTGATAAAGAAAAACAAATAATCACAAACAATACTTCAATAAACAATACATTCATGTCGAGGTCTGTATTCTACTTGAACTGCAATGTCCATGCTTATTAAACATTCACAAAGTGTTCAAGAGCCATCTTTTTGATAAAGCTTTCATGACTGAATCATGAAATGTCTGAAATGTTTCATGTCTGAATGACATCATCAACTGACTTTCATTTGAGCCAATTGGAAAGGACAATTGCAATTGTGTGTGAGATTGTTTCACCAGATCTGGTTCTGTCCTGTCCACAAGGATTTTTGATATTGCACATTCATTACTCTCTAACTATAATTCCATCTTACTGAGTCTCACCTCCATCCAGAGATGAATGCGTGTAGATTCCCTGTGACGTTGCCGCCTGCGGAGTGGAAGTCGTTGCTGGGCTGACCGTCGAAGGACCCACACAGTCCTGCGGTGTGGTTCCGGTCTGAGCCGGGCGCCCTCACGGTCACGCTCATCCCCCAGTCAGACACGTCGGCACGCACAAACGCTCCGGAGGAAAACGTCATCTGCAACATCGAAACCAGCTTTGCAGTTTTTTTTATTTTTCATGTCACAAGAGAAGTTCATCATTACTCAATGTTATAACTATTAATAATAACGATTGAGAGTGATGCACATGAAAACATAAATAGAAACATACAATTATACAGAAAATAAATATTCATACTAATATATTCTAACACTACAGTGTCATTGAGTATGTTTGATATTCCACAATTCGTCCGAATATGACAATATTCCAAATTTGATACAGGTCATGTTAACAGCATATTCCGTTTGGATATTCCGAATTAGGTCTTATTCCGAAAGTAGCATTTTCAGATTAAGACATGTGGACTATGCCGATATTATTCGGCATAGCATTATGCTCATAACAAAGCATTATGCTCATAACAATGGTTAATTAGTACGGACTAATAGTGGAATATCAGTGTGCATGTAAACGTACTCATTGTGTGAATAATGTTACAAATGTGTTTTAACCCTTTTTTTTTAATTAACTATCACAAATATATTTAGCCTCATTTCAAAACAAACGCACCCAACCAATGAAAAGGTAGTAAAGCAAGCAAGCAGTGATGAGGGTGCATTGGATTCGCCGACTGGCGCGTGCCCACCGTGACTTTGCGGCCCCCGTAGGACTGTGTGATGCGGACGCCGCTCTCCCCTGGGTGCCCGCTCTTCACCGCCAGACGCGGCTTGGTCTCGCCCATCTCCCCGTGGCACATGTCGTACGCGATGACATCGGCGCCGTCCCTCGCCACCACGCCACACACGCAGGAGGCGGCGTGCACCACGCTGCCACACTCCCACTGGCGCACGTGCACCTCCAGCGGCCGCAGGGTGCTCTGGTAGAGCACAAAGGTGCCGATCTGGGAGTTATCGTAGAGTCTGGCGGTGAACGCAAGACAAGGAGACATGAGAGTGTTTACTGGAAACATAACTAATGCTAAATGCTGAATGGATTGCATTTATTTCGCGCTTTTATCCAAAGGGCTTTACAGTATTGCCTCACATTCACCCATTCATACACCGACGGTGGTGCCAACCATGCAAGGTAACAACCAACACGTCAGGAGCAGTTAGGCGTCGACAGTTAAAACTGACCTTACCATGACATACTGTAGGTCCCAAAGATCATAACATGAATTAGATAATCACAAATCATAACATGCAAAATAATAGTAACAGTAAATGGTGACTACGCCTATCAACAAATCATAAAATACTAACACATCATAAGCACATCAATAATAAGCGAGTGGTGATTGTGAAGCGTATCGGCGTGGTTCTTACAGCCCTGAGTGTGAAGTACCTGCCATCAAATGTGATGACGTGAGGGTCGGTGAACATGTAGCAGTAGGCCGGCGGCTCATCCTCCACCGTGATCTACAACAGCAGATCAAGATACACATCATGCAGACCGACAGGACAAACTGCTAAAACACAAAACATTAAGGTAGATAGACAGGTGGACCAACAGAGAGCAGAGACAGAGAGAAAGATAGACACAGCAGAGCCTTTTTGCTTGCTGTTTATTTGCCTATTTGGTCATATTTGTCATTAAAAAAAAAACTGCTCATTTTGCTGTAAAGACTGTAAATAGCGTGAATATTCTTTCCCTTAATTTGTGATATTTGCGAAATTTGTATTATTGTATTATTCTTCTGTTGCACATTCCGCTGGGCAGCGCCACTTTTTCATTTCACTGCATATCCTGTATGTGCATGTGACAATTAAACTTCTTGAATCTTGAGAACAAATGACTAATACACAAAATATTAAGGTGGATAGACAGATGGACCAACCGAGATGGACAGAGAGAAAGATAGATGCAGCAGAGACAGACAGACATACAGGCAGACCGACACACAAGACAGATGGAACAGAAACAGATCACAATAAAATGACAACACATGACACAACTTTTATTTTGAAAGCGCGTGTACCTGAACGGGCTCCGGAGCGTATCCATTCCAGAGGAAATTGTGTTCCCTGTCGATGGCTTTGACGGAGATCTGGGTGCTGCGGCCTCCATCTTTGACAAAGTCCGTGATGGGGGTGAAGTGGACCAGGGCCCGGCTGCACACCCCGGCCCTGCAGGAGCCCCCCCCGGCCCCCAGCTCCACCAGGCACGAGGACAGGACCAGGTCTTGCCCCAACACACGGTTAGCCTCTGGATAACCCGGACAGAGAGGGTTCAATGTCAACTACCAGTGGGTGCTTAATATAAATCAATGGCTTGGAAAAAAAACACTTGATTAGTGATTGATTCAATTGACATACTTGATTAGGAAAGTGGGGAAATTATGTTATGTATTGATTTCCTTTGCAAATTAAGTTGAATGTAAACAGTGACACAAACAGAGAGGGGCATTAGGACAACAGAAGTGACGTCCTTAGTAACCACAGCCCAGGTAAGACTCCCAGAACCTTGTGTGTGCGCGCTGAGCTGTAAGAGCAGACTGCAGGGTGCGGCTGGGTCCTGGTCACAGGGCAGGGGACGGTGCTCTCCACAGAGAGACCATAGTCTCTCCCATCCTCCACCACACTGGACGACACTGGCCTCAGCTGGGAAAACAGGGAACATACATACATACATACATACATATTGTATACACTTGTGCTCATAATGTGTATATATAGATATATATATATACTCATATAATATATAATATAATATAATATATACTAATAAATTAGAATATCGTGGAAACTTTTATTTATTTCAGTAATTCAATTCAAAAAGTGAAACTCATATATTATATACTGTAGATTCATTACATGAAATATTTCAAGCCTTTATTTCTTTTAATTTTGATGATTAAACCCAAAATTCAGTATCTCAGAAAATTTGAATATTACATAAGACCAATACAAAAAAATATTTTTAATACAGAAATGTCAGCCTTCTGAAAAGTATGTTCATGTATATGCACTCAATAATTGCTCGGACCTCCTTTTCCTTTTGCATGAATTACTGCATCAATGTGGCGTGGCATGGAGGCCTGTGGCGGTTGCTTTGATAGCGGCCTTCAGCTCGTCTGCATTGTTGGGTCTGGTGTCTCTCATCTTCCGCTTGACAATACCATAGATTCCCATAGATTCTTTATGGGGTTCAGGTCAGGCAAGTTTGCTGGCCAATCAAGCACAGTAATACCATGGTCAATAAACCAGGTATTGGTACTTTTGGCAGTGTGGGCAGGTGCCAAGTCCTGCTGGACAATTAAATCAGCATCTCCATAAAGCTTGTCAGCAGAAGGGAGCATGAAGTGTTCTAAAATGTCCTGGTAGACGGCTGTGTTGATTTTGGACTTGATAAAACACAGTGGACCAACACCAGCAGATTACATGGCTCCCCAAATCATCACTGACTTCACACTGGACTTCAAGCAACTTGGATTCTGTGCCTCTCCACTCTTCCTCCAGACTCCGGGACCTTGATTTCAAAATGAAATGCAAAATGTACAGTTCTTTTTCTCCTTAGCCCAGGTAAGACGCTTCTGACGTTGACTCTGGTTCAGGAATGGCTTGACACGACACAGTTGTAGCCCATGTCCTGGATACGTGGTGGCTCTCCATGCACTGACTCCAGCCTCAGTCCACTCCTTGTGAAGCCCCCCCAAATTCTTGAATGGCCTTTGCTTGACAATCCTCTCAAGGCTGTGGTTATCCCTGTTGCTTGTGCACCTTTTCTTACCACACTTTTTCCCACCACTCAACTTTCAATGAATATGCTTCGATACTGCACTCTGGCCAGCTTCTTTAGCAATGACCTTTTGTGGCTTACCTTCCTTGTGGATGGTGTCAATGACTGTCTTCTGGACAACTGTCAAGTCAGCAGTCTTCCCCATGATTGTGTAGCCTACTGAACCAGACTGAGAGATCATTTAAAGGCTCAGGAAACCTTTGCAGGTGTTTTGAGGTAATTAGCTGATTAGAGTGTGGCACCGTGAGTCTACAATGTTGAACCTTTTCACAATATTCAAATTTTCTGATACAGAATTTTGGGTTTTCATTAGCTGTAAGCCATAATCATCCAAATTAAAACAAATAAAGGCTTGAAATATTTCACTTTGTGTGTAATGAATCGATATAATTACTGAAATAAACTAACTTTTCCACGATATTCAAATGTATTGAGATGCACCTGTATATGTATCTACAGTATATCTCTTTTTTTAAATGTCTACTACTTTAATTCCTTAAGTCATACCCAAATTTCCTGTCTGAGACATCTCATTTTATCATATTTATTTGTACATTTTATAAATGATGATTACTATGATAACTATTGTCATGGAAACAACCATGGTGATGGACACATGTAATAGCACAGTACACACACACACACACACACACACACATACACATACACAAACACACAATACACATACACATACACTATACCCTGATGCCAGCAAAAAACTCCTGACTTTCCACTGTGGGGCCCGGAATGTCAGGAGAATCCAGGAAGAAACTGGAGCTGGAGCAATAGATCTAGAGAGAGAGAGAGAGAGAGAGAGAATGAGTGTGGAGGTCAAAGCAAGAGGAGAGGACCGAGGGGGAGAGATGAAATGGCCAAAAACATAAAAGAAAAGTAATAAACCTTGAGGAAGAGGCAGGATGAGAGACAGATAGAAAGATATAGGGGAGGAAAAAAGTAGTCGTTTTGCTGAACAGGCCAACAGGATGTATAAAGTGTTTTACAGTTTAACTGGGCCTCACACACACACACACACACACACACACACACACACACACACACACACACACACACACACACACACACGACCCAAACGACCCAATAACAACAAACCAGATTTTCTACAGCAGGCCACTCAACTGCACAGCATTTTGATTTAGAGACCCTACTTTTCGGACAATGAACAGATCTGAGAAGTGAATCTACTTCATAGACATCAGGGAGGCAAGAAAATACCGTAAATCCTCTAATAGTGGCCTGTATTCCATCAAAGGCCGGTCTCTCATAATGGCCGGGGGCGTGGTCAACACGGACAAATAAAGGCCGGCCTCCAATACAGGCCGGGTCAAAAAACGAAGAAAAAAAACGACGGTTAATACGGTAAACTCCTGGTGCCTGTTATACACCGGTAATGTAACTACAGTACTTTGAATGACCTGTGCAAGCCTGAATTTCCCATAACACAACATGTCTACGTAACACAGAGCTACCAGAGAAGAGAAAACAAAAATGGCGCCGACCAGACGAAAGTCTGACGTGAATTTTAAAGCGACAGGGTTGTATTGTTTTATTTTACAGTGGGTGTATTTTCCCGACGTGAGGCAGCGGTGCTGTTTTGTTATCATATGTTATTTGCAGCTGAATCTTACTGTTTTGTTTTTATGTTGCAATGTGTGCAATGTTTTGCAATAAAAGTCAGGAAATGAAGGGATTATGTCCATGAGAGTTTAATTTTAAGAAATAAAGGCCTGCCTCTAATATAAGCCTGCCTCCAACAAAGGCCTGGTGCTCTTTGCGGCTCAGTAAATAAAGGCCCCGGCCAATATTAGAGGATTTACGGTATTGTAAAAGTGGATTTCTGCTTCATCTTTCTTTTTTTATTGGCACAAAGGTCGGGTTTGTGGGCCTGATTCAATGACGGCAATTCAACTACCAACACACCAGATGCTTAAAGATACAGGGGCAAGCAAGCACCCGTACACATATCCAAAACACTTCCATTCCCTCCAGTGCCACACGGTCCCCCCAGACGGCACTTCTCGTCAAACCTTGTCTCCCAGGCGGAGGTTGAAGCCGTCCAACTCGATGGTGGAGGAGGTGTGCAGGGTGGTCTCTTGCTTCAGCTCCTCCCTGTGCCGTCCGTCCCCGGGGGACAGGCGGTGCCAGGACACGGTGAAGCCCAGCGAGCCGTTGGCGCTCCGGTCCTGGAAGCTACACCGCAGCAGGACCGTGGTCCCGGAGAGCTCCGCCCAGATCACCGGTGTGCTGGGGGGGAGTGGATGCTGCTGGGCTAGATGGTGTAAGGAGAGAAGACGGTGGGGTATTACCATTGATGACCAGTATATTCTCAAAGGGTGTCAATCGTGGTCTGCATTGAAGTTAGGTTTATGGAGGACTCCTAACAGATGACCCGTTGGGAACAAGGAAACTTGTAATAATCAATTAATCCATCCAGGTGCACTTTCATCTAAATGTATCGCAAATGTTAACCGAATTTTCAGAAAATTAGCTACAAAAAATGCACATTTATGCACATTCCCATCCACTACTCTTTTGCAAACATTAGGAGTTGGTTCATTGAAATAAGCAAGAGGTGGCTCTAATTCTCCAGTCAGGTGCCGTTTTATACCACTGCAGAAGAAGAGGGTACAATGAGCTTGGTAACAGAGGGACAATGAAAATCTTACATTTTGAACAACTAATATAATTGTATAATTTACAGCTATGTGCTCTTGGAACGATTTTAACGATTCTACCTTCTTCCAGCCCCCTCCCCACCACCACCATCACAACCTTCACAAAAAACCATCACCTCCACCGCCACCACCATGTACAACGGAGGAGGCCTCACACAGGCTACATCTACCTACCAGGGAGATCCTCGCTCTGACACCTTCCCTCCTGGTCCGGCTGGGCGGCACCACAGGGCCCCGGAGACGTCAGGGAGGAGAACACCTCCGCTTCTGGAGGTCATGGAAGCAGAGGTTACATTACATTTACATTTAGGGCATTTGCCACAAATGTACTCTTTGTAAGTCTCTTTGGATAAAAGCGACTTACAAAGAGTACATTTGTTGAAGGAGACAGCAATATATCACTGTGGTGCATAAAGATAAGAATAGAGCAGGTTGCAAGCATTCATAATTACATAATAGCTGTGCCATTCTGAGCACATTACCAACATCTAAGAACATACAATATGCTAAACAATAGGGCTGGGTATCGTTTAAAAATGTTCGATACCGGTGCCAAAACGATACTTTTTTCGATACCTATGTGTAAATAAAAGCACATTTCATAATGCAATTGCCGGAACATGTTTTTACTGTAATACAAGTCTTTTTACATTAGTTTTTCCAAATAGAAAGAGTCCAAGTGTCATTCATTTCAAGTATGAAATATTTATTGCTCCTTTTTCACTGAGACAATTTGTAAACTAGGCCGTGTTTCCCATACATTGATTTATTTGTGGCGGCCCACAACAGAATGAAAACTGAGCTTTAATGATCCCACCCCCCTCTAAGTTCACCAGATTATGCCTTATAGTTTTAACTTGAAAATGTCTAACATTTTCACACACAGAGAAAGAAGCTGTCAAATTGCACCAGATTGATGCATTTTATCCATGTTGAGGAAGCAGTCTGTTCCCCGTTATCGTTAACGTTACCACAAGTAGTAACGTCAGTAGTCGGTGTTTGCAGTCAAACACAGTGCAGCTCTCTTGTCTCAGGTTAATGACGTGAGAGATTGAGACTGAGACTGATCACAAATATTACATTTTGCACGTCCCTACTTTTTACTAAATGTAACCAGACCTTGGACCGTGGTTTGGACATTTTTCCACTCTCCGCAAATGCGGACATCCACATGGCTCGGTGTTTACATGCGTAGTGACGTGGTAACGCAAGGACGCGAATAACGGAGCCCCGCCCCCCAGAGACGCTGACTCGGAGCCCGACGCGCGCCTCACGGGAGCGTAATTGCGTAATTGCCTTGGCGCAATATCTGTGATGTCCACCAATGTCCTAAACAACAATACACCTAAACCAACAGTCACGTTAGATTTTAGAACAAATATAGTGATTGGATGAGAGACGAGGAAAAAAAAAAAAAAAAAAGTACCGAAGTTTGGCACCGAATGTTCTGACCTCTGCCGGTGCTCGGTAGTACCGCAGTGATTCGGTCGGTACCAAAAAAGTACCGAATTTCGATACCCAGCCCTACTAAACAATGCTAAGTCCTATTAATAATGGTAATAATAGTGTTTCTAAACTATTAATGTTGTAAATTGATGTCAATTAATGATCTATCACTTTTGCATATATAACGCATCCACATAATCATTGTCATGTGATATATTACATTAAAATATAAAAATATGCATTGTGCCGTGTTACTGTGTGCGATTGTCCCAAATTCAACATACATGGTGTTGTTTTGTTTTTGTGTGGTGGCCAGATGTCATGTTACCAGACACTAAAGGCAGTGCATTATGGTCTGTGTCCCTGTATACCCTGAGAGCAGTGCATTGTGGTCTATGTCCCTGTATACCCTGAGAGCAGTGCATTGTGGTCTGTGTCCCTGTATACCCTGAGAGCAGTGCATTGTGGTCTGTGTCCCTGTATACCCTGAGAGCAGTGCATTGTGGTCTGTGTCCCTGTATACCCTGAGAGCAGTGCATTATGGTCTGTGTCCCTGTATACCCTGAGAGCAGTGCATTATGGTCTGTGTCCCTGTATACCCTGAGAGCAGTGCATTATGGTCTGTGTCCCTGTATACCCTGAGAGCAGTGCATTGTGGTCTGTGTCCCTGTATACCCTGAGCGCAGTAGGCCATGCAGCCCTGTGTGGGCTGAAGCAGGTAGACGTAGAAGGCCCCGCAGTTGCGCACGGCGACAGGGATGCGGAACAGGCAGCAGTCCGGGGCCCCGCTGGGCAGGGATGGCCAGGTGGCACAGGCCGTCAGCTGGGCCAGCCCTAGCGGGCCCGGCAGTGACTCGCCCTCAGCCAGGGACAGCCACACTGGGGCCTGGGTACCACAGTGGTTCACCTGGTCGGGGGGGGGGGGGGGGGGGAAGGAGAAGTGTGTGTGAGAGAAGGGTGAAAGAAGGGTGAGAGAGGGGGACAGGGAAGTTAGAGAGCACCATTTGACACTCAAGTGAAATGTAGAAAACTATTGTTTACATAAAACAGATTAGATAGGTATGAAGCATTAAACCCCATAATGCTAACCCCAAAACAAGAACCAACAATACATGATATAACAAAAATATGATCAAATATCCAAGCATTATTGTATTATATGTAAATACAGCTATGAACAGACCCCATCCTCTATCTCCTGGCGCGACAACACACCAGCGTCAGGGTCCTACCTCCACACACCGGGTGGGCATGCTGGCAGGCTTGTCGAATATGTTGAACTGGTACCAGCCGGGTTCCAGGGCGTGGTCGCAAACCAGCTCCTGCAGGGAGGACGTCTGCAGCCCTCCGGAGTGGAAGGACACGCTGCGGTACGGGCTCCGCAGCAGGGAGTGGCCCCCGGGAGAACATTCCGGAGGGACCGCTGGAGAGGAGAAGAGACGATAAGTGAAGACAAGAACCTAGAGTCTGGACGCACACCAACAACCTCTGGCCTCAAGGAACCAATGAATAATGAGCATGAGAGCCAATAGACACATGATGATCACATGAAGTCATGATGACCCAATGCATGATGAATGGACCAATGAATCCATTCATCCATCCATCCATCCATTTTCTTCCGCTTATCCGTGGTGGCAGCAGGCTAAGCAGGGCCCCCCCAGACATCCTTCTCCCCAGCAACACTCTCTCGTTCCTCCTGGGAGACCCTGAAGCGTTCCCATGCTAGTTGAGATATATCTCAACTGGCAGAACCCAGCAGGTTCTGGGTTTTGCCCCAGGGTCGCCTCCCAGTCAGATTTGCCCGGAAAACCTCTAAGGGGAGGCATTCTCATCAGATGCCCGAACCACCTTAGCATGACTCCTTTCCACATGGAGGAGCAGCGGCTCTACTCCGAGCTCCCTCCGGATGTCTGAGCTCCTCACCCTATCTCTCATTTCGGCCGCTTGTATCCACCATGTCGTTCTTTTGGTCACTACCCAAAGCTTGTGACCATAGGTGAGGGTTGGAACATAGATGGACCGGTAAACCTGTTCACCACAACAGACGACAGCATTACTGCAGACGCTGCACCAATCCGTTTGACCATCTCCATTTTACCCTCACTCGTGAACAAGACCCTGAGATACAACTCACTCCCAACCCGGAGGGACCAATCCACCGTTTTCCGGCAGAGAACCATGGACCAATGAATGCATGAACTAATTGGACAAAGGAATCAATGAACATGAAAATAAAATCAGCACTGAGGCCAACCCAAACCTGAAACCTGACACTGACATGCTTCTTAATGGCATCGGCATGTCTCGTAAAAAGATTCACTGTGATTCTCTTTCAATACATTTATATCTGCTAATTAACAACATGTTTGTGATTCATCTATCCAGAATGACTTGGAAACGGACCATTGAGGAGCAGGCAGGGGCTAGACAGAATCCTTTGACCTTGGCTAACCCCCTGTCTACAATATCCTGCCCACAGCCATCCCATCATCCTGAGAAGCTCTTGGACACCATAAGACACTCTCTCTCTCTCTCTCTCTCTCTCTCTCTCTCTCTCTCTCTCTCTCTCTCTCTCTCCCTATCTCTCTCTCTCTCCAAGCTCATGGTTTCACAAGTAATCGTCCAGAAGGTTCTGCAGCCAAGCGTAATAACAACACAACATGACTGGTGCTCACAGAGGAAAGGAAGGATTGAGCCTTGGCAGGATGTGACTGCTGATACCTCTGGTCCATTTGAAGAGTCCGTTTCCCAGAAGCGACGGCAGCAGAGGAAGCTGCTCAGGAGGTTTTTTTTGGCATTTATTGAGAAGCTGAAACTCTGAATCCCAGCTGGAGCTGTCGTCCTCCTGGCTGTGGATTATCACTTTAAACACCTCAGCAAAGCAGTGCCTCCCTCCTGCCTATGAGGTGAAAAAGGATTCTACAAAAAAAATTATATATAATGCCATTTCGGAGAGAAAATAGGACTAATACAACATTTCCACAAGGATAGTTTTGTATGACTCATAGAAACCGTCTGCATCACTTAACCGGAGCAACAGTGCAAACAACATACCAAGAAGTCGTGATGCTGCTGCAGATGGCCAGGAAAACATCGGCCAAGAGAAGAACAGAGAATACGAGATTTATATATCGTGAAGGACAAATTATCAACACAGACAAACTGTTTGGGTTCAGAGTAGAGACAGGCTGCAGTGAAAGGCAATCTGCTGTCTCGATGACATTACAGGGAAGAACACGACCCAGCAGGAGATGACAGCAGCTTCCCGGGAGATCCACACACCCTTCAATCTCAGCAACAACGACAACAACAACAACAACAACAACAACCACAACAACAACAACAACACACCCTGGTCACTCGCTTCCCTCCTTCCTATTGGTCCAAACTGAAGTCTCCCAGAACAGATGGACGTCAACACCAGTTCCTCACTACTACTGTATAGTGGTGGTGGGCGTCACTGCATGGGGAGCTGGTTTCTGGGCTCACCTCTTCTTCATTGTCCCCCGGGTGTCAAGAGGGCTCCGCCGGTGAGGGGGAGGAGGATGAGGAGGAGGATGAGGAGGAGATGAAGAAGAGAAGGGAACAGTGGCCGTGAGCCTATAGACGTGCGGTATGCGCCCTTGGACGACAGCACCATGATGAATGAGGAGCTCTCCACGTTTAAACACACGGCATGTGTAACAGCTGGACACACGGACAAGAATAGCCCCGGGAACCCGAGACCTACCTTGGGGTTGTAATATAATATAATATAATATAATATAATATGCGAGGAAAAGCTCAAATCTAAATGTCTGTCTGTGGAGCCTCACACACCCTTACGTGTGTCACACTTAAAAGAACAACTAGTGGCTTTCAAAGTTAGTTTAATCAATAGTTTTTAGTCATTTTTTTTTAACTCACCTGTTTGAAAGTGCATTTCTTTAGAAAACAATAACGCAACACACAGGGACACTTTGAGAACAATTGAAAGTCCCATCGTTCGAGAGCGGTCCAAGTGCGCGTTTGCAAAAAAACCCCAAAAAAATAAAATTAAATAAAATTAAAATAAAAATGAAAAAAATAGGACAAGCTTCTCCTTGAAGAGGTGAGTCTGTGGTTTCTGTGTTTTTTTTTTCTTTTCTTCAAATATTATGTCAATAATCCGGAATACGGCGCATGTATAAAAACCTCTGTCCGGATGAGCGGTCATTGGCTGCGCTTGAGTCGGCGGTGACTGGACTCCCGCGGCTGACGGCGGCGCGCCCGGGAAACAGCATCGCGTGTTCAGGAGGAGCGTCCGACGGCACCGCGACGCACACCACGACCACCACGACCACGACCACCACGACCAGCAGCACCACCACCACCACCACGACCACCACCACGACCAGCAGCTGCTGCAGGAGAGGACAGGACTTGTTGCAGGACGCGTTACCCTATAGGGCGGCTTCTTGGAGATGCTGTGACGCAGAGATACAGTGTTTATGTTTGGATGATTAGAAATGTGTGTGTGTGTGGGTGCGTGTGTGGGTGGGTGTGTGTGTGTGTGTGTGGGTGCGTGTGTGTGTGGGTGCGTGTGTGGGTGCGCGTTTGTGTGTGAGAGACGTCTAATTAATATTGGTCGTGGTACCGTCCTTTCAATGTTGTATAGATTACATTTTACATTTTCAACCGATATGAAATGTACTATTAACCCAAGCCACCATATCCTTGTGGAAAAAAATGTAATACTACAGTTGGACTATTATACCCCTTTATAGCCATTATATATAGCCACTGCCGCCTATAAAGTTGGACATAACACACCCACCCATCAAACCTGTAATAACACAGCTCTTGTGCTGCATGTAGATAATTCAATGTTCTCTTATAAACATATTTACAACACTTATTATCTCAATTATCTCAATTTCAGCCACGTTTAATCAAACTGTGTCAAAGTCATCGGATCTACTGTAATATGCATGGGCCACGGCCTGTAGGCTACTCTTCAACAAGAGACAGTGTTCAGGGCATAACAAACATGCATCATCTTATTTTCTTTAATGTTACCCAAAGTAGAAACACTTCAAATCACAAATAAAACGATAAGTCTTTGTAGGTACATGTTTGAGGTGGAAACACAGAAAAGCTTCTATTCCCGTCTCTCCACAGCAGCTGGAAAGAAAGCGCAACACAACAGCAGGTAAATGAATCTCCACAGAGCGCCTCTTCTGATGTTGGAGTACTTTTACTCACACGTTCACAACTCCGGGGACGGATGAGAAAAAACATGGGTGCCTGAAGGAAGTTTGGCATGTTGTGGCTCATTGTTGAATAAGACTGAGCAGCAGAGAACAATAATAATGGGTCCGGGGGACTAATGACGGGGAAACTGAAGAAGAAGAAGAAGATCTTTATTAATCCACACATATTGGTCACACAACTGCTGTGCCGCCCGGCTACGCACTCGTTTCATCTTCACAAACACACAGCTAGCGTTAGCGTGCTAGCTACACCAGCCCCAGTTCTATAGAAAGTCCAGTTACCTATGAGAATATGCCATGTATCCTCCTCAAACGTAAATTATGTAGAAATGATAAAAGCGACAGTCTTTCAGAAACTCACCTGCTTGAATAAAGAATACATTTTAACCGCTATATTGCCCATATACGTGATAGCATATTACATTTCGAATAAAAACTTCTAAATAACATACTTAATCTGTAAACAATAGGGTGGACACTACCAATACCGTTCACATCCTTGCAAGTGAAGTTCTATGCTGTTATTTCAAAATGTGTTTCTTCAATTACACAATTGCCAAACAAGTTTTTCTCGAAATCACCATTCCCCAAAGATTATGTTTTCCTGTGTGGAAATGGTCGAGATAAAGTCACGTATGTATTGGATTTGTTGGCTTTGATGCAAAATATTTGCTGTGTGTGTGTGTGTGTGTGTGTGTGTGCATGTGCGTGTGTGTGGGGGCCTATAGTGTACATGACTAACTTTTTCAGAAATTGGAATGTCATGTTTAAGGTCACGTTGCCCAATGCCTTTTTAATGCAGAATATCAATGGCAAGAACAATAACAAGTCAATGGATGCAGTGAGTGTAGGCCTGCTAAAGTTTGATGACTGGAACTGTTGTTACCGTAACCTGAACTGCGAGAATATGGCTAAAAGCTTAGCCAGCCGCTGAGTGCATCAACCGCCTCTAGCTCCATGTCTGCCAACAAACAGATGGAGGATTTACAAACCAACAAATTTCAAGCGAATATTCAGGTGTTTATATTGTCACTGTTTTTCATTACGGGTTGACGGTTAAGTGTTTTTGCCGTGATGCCGGTAATTCATGAGGCAGAAGAAAAGGTGAATTTTAATAATAACGCGGATACGTTTTATCTTGTCGACGTGGGGGTGCTCCATGTGCCGCGTTGAGATTGAGTTGTGTGTCTCGTTCAGTCGCACGTCGTCTGCTTGACGTTGCAGGAAGAGAAGCAGAACAAAATCTTGCCTCGTAAATCTCCAGGCCCCTCAACTTGACTGGAAAACCTATCGCGCTAAATCATGCTAGGTCCTCCTGCCACTTCCTCATTTCCACCGCCTTGTCCCACACACACAAACAACCTTTAGACACTTTGTATTACATGGCCTTCACTTTAGTGTTCCAGTACATTGGTTTTTCTTTCCACAAAGCTTCAGTTCATGACCACTATGTTCAGGTGGATGTCTAACACAGTTCACAACATGATCAGCAGAAGGTAGCAGGTTGTTGTGAGTTATGAGTCCTCCATTTATGTACCCTACGCTGCTCCAACGTCTAACCTAACCATTAAATGGTAAATGGATTGCATTTATAGAGCAATTAGCGGTGTCAACCATGCAAGGCAACAGCCAGCTTGTCGGGAACAGTTGGGGTTAGAGGTCTTGCTTAGGTGGAGCCGGGGATTGAACCAGCAACCTTCCTGTTGCTAACCATTCTACCTCCTGAACCACTGCTGCCCTCAGCCATTAATGAAACCTAAAACAACAATAACCAGTGATAAAGGCTCATTATATCTTTCCTGCTTGCAATTATTCTCCTATTATAATCAGTTATGCACACATGAACTACCAGGCTGAACATTTCCCTCCATAATGATTCCAATTGAATGGACCACAGAGTACACATTGCATTTAATAGCTTTAATAACCACCATCACCATCTAACCACCTAGAAAATCTGTGGTCCATATGAAGAAAAAACATAAAATAGAATTAGATAGATTATGCCTCCAGGTAGACTGTGGACATTGAGGTTCAAACACAGAACATTTCGGCTGGGAGTTGAACACCCAAACCCCTAGGGAGTATCCCAACTCCCAACTACTTTCCAGTTCTTATTCCAACCCCCCCCCCCCCACTCCCCCTCCCCCTCCCTTATTAACTTTATCTTGGCCTGGGTGGACACTGTGTTCCGCCAACAAAATACAAACCACAACATACAGTAGATGGTTGAGAAAACAAACAAAAAAACGACACAGATTAGATCCCCTTGTGTGGCTGTTGTTAGCGGCGTAGGCTAGTGTGTGTGTGAGGAGAGCCATTCAGCCCTGCTGACAGCCAGGGGTCAACGGCCACCTCATAACAAAAGCCTCCCTTATTGGCGTCGTCCCCCTCTGAGCCTCTGGCGGCCGCGCCGGCTGTAAATGTCAACCGCTGACAATACTGAAGCGCCGGGGGGAACGCTGGGTCCTTTATGAGGGCAGGGGCCAGGGGGTCCTGGGCTGCCTCCTCCAGAGAACAGATCCAGAGAGTATGGGATCAGGTTGCATGTTGTCTTCCCGGACCCCCACCCGGCTCTGTCAAGCAGCCACCCACTGGGTGGAAATCTCTGCCAACACCAACTGCACTGTATCCTATAGGCCTTCTGAGTCACATGCACATGGAAATCAATTTTTTTATGGAGGGTTGGGGTCAGGGTGGACTGGAGGGGGTGCCCCTTTGGTTTAACCTCTGACCCCTGACAGTATGGCAGCTGTCACACAGACTGTGGCGAGATCATATCTTCATTAGAATATTAGGGGAGGAAAATAGAGTTCACAGAGTCCATTGAGAACTACAACGCCTTTGGGTTGTAGCCTGTAGCTTATTAGAATTACACGTGTATTTGCATGAACAATGTAGTCTAATACACTGGCAAATCAATATTTTGTATTTATAAATACAACATATATTATTATATGAAAAATATAGGTTGTGTCCTAGTTGTGTCTGTAGTTAGTGTACTTATCTGTTTATTCATCTATCTAACTATCTATCTGTCTGTCTGTCTGTCTGTCTGTCTGCCAGGCTATCTATCTATCTATCTATCTATCTATCGATCTATCTGTCGAAACAATCAATTTGTTGGTAATAATCAAAATCTAACTAACCACGTCAAATCAGCCTCGGCTAATTGGTTTACTGTGAAATGCTGCCGCCTAGCGGATGTGTCGCAGGCCCTGGTTCAGATCACATGCAATCCAGTAACTAGGATGGCATGTGATCAATTAATAAATGCATAGAGCAGTAATCATTATTGTGTGCAGGCACATTGTTATTGGATAAGATTTACTTCATTAATCACATATGGCTGTGCTAAATAATCTAGTGTGGACACCAAGAGGGCTCATATTGTTCCTCTGTTGCTATAGCGACTGTTGTCTTTATATTGTTTATGTGATTGTTTCTGTGTCAACTGTCCCTGTTACTAAGCAACGTCGACATGTCTTGGACGTAGATGCATGGAGAGGGCAGTGGGGCAAGAGAACAAAAAGCCAGGAGATAAAGTCAAGAACATCAAATACACGAGTCTGCTTGTACTTTACATGGGATTTTGGTTATTAAGGAGCCACTTCTTGGGTTTTTCCCTGGAAAAAAAGGTCCTACAGAACTGCATCCTTGGAAGGTTCTTCTAACCAACATGATTCCCATCTCTTCTGTCTGTTTCGACAGGAAGCTGCTGTTTTCCACGTGGCAGAGCTTGGCGGCAGAGCGGAGCCGGTGTAGCAGGACACCTCTGAGAGCTGAGAGTGAGACAGAGAGCAGACCCCCCCTGCATGTGGATGTGTGGAGTATACAAGCGCCTGATTTATCTCCCAAACTCTTCAGGTCTCTCTCGGGCCCTCGTAGTGAAGCAGGGTTTAAGGGACGTGCTCACGCCTTGTCCTCTCGCCTGAGCCCCACAGAGAAGACCACTGGACGAGATGTTTCCAGGGTTTTACACGTTAAGCGCGTTGTGGCGGAGGTTCTGCGTGAGTCCGACGGTGGGAGGAGGCCGAGGAGGTTCACTACGTCCTACAAGCCGCCGGACGCTCTCCAAGCTGAGCTGATGTTTGTCAAGCTGGGGAAGTTCCCTCCTTTAGGCCCTTACAGGAACCCCAAACCACACGACTTTAGACCGGTACAGACAATTATTCTTATCTTATATACATTTATCAAATATACATATTTATTCATGTTTTTTTACATTAAGCATTTCATTTTTCTTCATCTTAAAGGAGACCTATTGGCTGTTATACCAGGTGTGAGTGTGATTAGCCCTTCCAAGAGGTTTCAGAATCTATATGACGTGTCAGTTTTTGACGTCACAAGTGGGAGTGCCCACCTAGAAGTATGCTGGATAGATCAGCCTACCAGTTGTTGCAGTCCACTGGGTAGGCTGGCAGGCTGATCCATCCAGCATACTTCGAGATGGACACTCCCACTTGTGATGTCAAAAACCGGAGATTCTGAAACCGCTTGGAATGGCTAATCACACTCACACCTTGGTTGGTATGAGACGAGTCCTTTAAGATTATGAAGTATGCGTTCACTGGTTATGTGTAATATATATTCTTATACACTAGATGGGGCCAAAGACATGTGTGAAACAGCTCATTGCTGCTCTGTGTATTTCCTACAGCAGGATGACGACCTTCCAAACATGACCATTGTGTCCAAGAAGGACCCCGGCAACCTGGAGTTTAAACTGAACCACCGAGACATCTGTAGGTGCACCTAAAGTTAGTAGATACTATTAAGTGGAGGTGATGACCAATCAACTACAGTATCCTTTGTCGAAGTAAATGGTATATTAACTAGGGGAGAAGGTGGGGGTTAGGGACACCTACAAGTAGACTGTGGACATCGGGGAAGAAGTTATACTGGTCTCCCAATCATTATATATATATATATATATATATATATATATATCATGTTATTTTATTTATTTTTTCATTTTCCTCCAGTGAGGACGACCAGGTCAGGGTCAGCCCTGACCTCCAGAGACACGACGTTAAGAACAGCGTTAAGAACTATGATGAAGATGGACACCTACAAACCAGCAGAACCAACGTGGGACCTGCGTCTTCTGCTGCCCAAGCCACAGTGGCCTCTCAAATCAGCCTCCTACACTGTAAGGGTAGGAGGCTGATGATGTATATATATATATATATATATATATATATATATATATATATAGTTCATGTTGTCTATTGCAAACTCTTTATTTCTGCGTTTTCTCATGTTCAATATAACCATCAAGTTGGGGCGGGCTCAAATAAAAATTAATTTTGCCAACAACCTAACCGTGTACCTCCGAAGCAAGATGTATGAGCGTTAATGTGGGACCTCCACCCTGCAGAGACACAGACGGAGCAGAACGGCCGACAGCGCCTTCATGGGGCGGGTGGAGGAGAAGCGGTCCAGGTCCTGGTGGGGTCAATACAGTCCGTTCTGACCGTCCACCCTGTGTGTGTGTGTGTGTGTGTGTGTGTTTAGCTGCATGAACACACGTTACACTGAAGCCAACGGCCGTCTAAATGCATATAGTTTTTCTATGTACTACAGATGACTGAAAATAAAAATCACTTCCAAAACCTCCGTTTTGCTGTCATCCATCCATGTTTTTTATTATTTTTGCTATCCATTTGGATTTTTTCTCTTTTTTTTCTCCTAACTGCCATTTCCTTGGATTTGTCATTCATCTGCAGATTCTCAGTCAGATTTAGTTGTGGATCTGAATTGGAATCAGGCTATTAGTGAAGCCGTCTGGCCACAGAGGTCGACCCAAGCTGCAGACAGTGCTGGTCAGTTCCCTCCAACCCACCAACATATAAAGTATATACTGTATATATATACTGTATATATATACAGTATATACTGTATATATACTGTATATATATACTGTGATGAAAACACTGTCAGTACCACCAGGGGCGGTACAGTGTGTCTTATTTGTCTTTAAGTTTGCCTACATTATGAGCATCCATATTTCAGTAATTTGGGTTATTGACTGGCCAAATAGTTCAATGGTAGGCTACAATATTTTAATTGAACCCTTAGTGTGGACGTCACATTTAGCAACTAGTTAACAAGCATGCATGTTAATAAATCATGTTGGAATCATAATCAGCAATTTTACTGTGATTTATTTACACATAGCTCCATTATAACTCCGTTATGCATTGCACGTACAGTGTACTGGGAACACTGCCCTGAAATCAAGGACACTATCTGACCACATGGGGGCGATGTGTCGTCGAAGTCAAACAGTTGGACGTCTTTATTAAGTAGCCATCGGTACCTTTAGGCCCACATCTTTATCTTTAAAGGGACACATAGAAACTATTTTACAAATGTAGGCTCAGAGCAAACCCTTAACTTAAAGTAAATATCCCACAATGATGAGTTAATTAATCTGTAATTTATCTTAATGTCTACAACAAGTAGCCTACTTATTAAAACATAAAAAAGCTAATGCATTATCCATCAGCCGTGCATACACAGCGTTAAGAACATTAACACGGAACTCCTTGATGCTTTATTATACCAACACAGAAGCAAAACAATGGATAGGCCCAATTGTAATCCTATTAAGACATATTGTAAATTAATACAGGGTTCTTGAACCAAAACTGAAAAAATAAATCCTGCTTGTTAAGTCTTGTCCTGAGGATGACAAATTCAAGAAGTGTGTGTGAGTGTGTGTGTGTGTGTGCGTGTGTGTGTGTGAGAGAGAGAGAGACTGTGTATGTGTGTGTGTGTGGTGTGTGTGTGTGTGTGCGTGTGTGTGTGTGTGTGTGTGTGTGTGTGTGTGTGAGAGAGAGCGACTATGTGTGTGTGTGTGTGTGTGTGTGTGTGTGTGTGTGTAAGAGGGTGTCTATTTCTGTGCCGGGGTTGCATGTGTCACAGTAAAGGTCCCATGTCCTGGCCTCGACCCCCGGTGACGGTCAGAAATCACTCCGATTACAAAACAGGAGTCAGCGGTCCCACTGGAGACGACGGCACCAACTGATGTGTGTGTGTGTGTGCGTGTGTGTGTGTGTGTGTGCATGTGTATGCGTGTGTGTGTATGTCGTGTTAGTACGACCCTTAATAACCCCAGATACATAATTCACCACCCCCCCCGCCCCCACCCTCTATATCCATCTATCCAACAGATAAATGTGCTCTTCCTATTTTTAAAGGCACATTTCACAGCCTGACAAAAACAAAAAACAGCAAACCAGACCCCTGCCCCCACCCCCCAATCCCCACCATCACCACCACCACAAAAAAACTCACGAGCCAACATAAACCACTCAGACGCCGTCCCGGACGCCTCTCTCTGCGTTATTGTTAGCTTGTAGCTCGTAGCGCCGGCACCGAACGCTGGAATGTAAGAGGGCGCGGGGTGGGGGGGGGGGACAAAAAAAGGTGTCCTGCTCAAGGTAGCGCACGACAAAACCCTCGTGCCGCCGCACCGTCACCGTCGCCTCCGTCCGCCCTCCCGTCGTGGTCTGTGACTGACAGCCTGTCAGCCTGCCTCACAAAAGGCCCCCTACACCCCCCCCACCCCCCTGCTGAGAAAGGTGAACAACTGGGGCCGGTCACCGGGTTGGTCGGACGCAGGAAAAACAGTCCGGCTACCATTTATGACCCCTGGTGTCCATTAAGCCAGCAGGGCCTGAAGCAGCAGGAGAGGGGTGGGCGTACAAGTCCAGGGCCGGGGAGAAGAGGAGGTGTTGTGTGTGTGTGGTGTGTGTGTGGTGTGTGTGTGGATAGAAGGAGCAATAAGTCGGCCATTTTGCCTTGGGTGAGGGGGGGGGGGGGCGGTGCCACCATCCGAGGGGTTAGTCATCAGGACTCCAGGTGCTGAGGGGGGGGGTCGTCAGGAGGCGATGCGGAGGAGTGCACAGACTTGTCCTTTTTTGTCGGTTTCCAACATGCTGGCGGTGTGGATCACCCCCCGTAGCGTCTGTAGAGTCTGGGGTCGTAACCGCCGCCAAATGACAGGGTGTCCGCGGCGATCTGCAGGGGCGTGTCGCCGTCTGTTTTTAGTTTGTTGTGGGACAGAGTTTTTAGCTTTTTAGCACCGGGAGGGCGCTGAGGACACACAGGTGAATGTGAGCGCGCACAAAACCAAACACCTCAAGCGTGTTTGGTTTGGATGTGAATGTGGCTGTGAGAGTTTTGTGTGTGTGTGTGTGTGTGTGTTTGACGTCCTCAGATTTGTTTTATTCGTGGCATACGTAGACAACATGAGATAAGGTGTGGCTTATGAATTAGATAATTCGGAAATTCGGAAACGTACACACACACACTAAAATGCACACACCAGCACGCGCGCACACACACACACACACACACACACACACACACACACACACACACATTTTCCCCCCGGACTGTCCAGTTCGTCCATTATATCCCGTAATGATGGATTCTATCCCAGGTTTCGGAATACATAACCCATCGTGCGCTCTTGCCCAATGGGAACCGCCCCCTCCCCACCACCCAGCGCCAGACCACTGGCCCCGGGCGCCCCCCCCCCCCCCCCCCCCACCTCAGACGGATGGAGCCTGACTGGAGAGCTGGGACCCTCCGCAGACCCGCGTTCCCCGCCATGAGGGGGGTGGGGGGGGCTGATTTACGCAGCGGCTCGGGGGGCCTCCCACCGCAACAGCTGACCCCTCGCTGGCTAGCTGGCGGGTGGGGTGATACATAATTCACCACCCCCCCCGCCCCCACCCTCTATATCCATCTATCCAACAGATAAATGTGCTCTTCCTATTTTTAAAGGCACATTTCACAGCCTGACAAAAACAAAAAACAGCAAACCAGACCCCTGCCCCCCACCCCCCCAATCCCCCACCATCACCACCACCACAAAAAAAACTCACAAGCCAACATAAACCACTCAGACGCCGTCCCGGACGCCTCTCTCTGCGTTATTGTTAGCTTGTAGCTCGTAGCGCCGGCACCGAACGCTGGAATGTAAGAGGGCGCGGGGTGGGGGGGGGACAAAAAAAGGTGTCCTGCTCAAGGTAGCGCACGACAAAACCCTCGTGCCGCCGACACCGTCGCCTCCGTCGCCTCCGTCGCCTCCGTCGTGTCTGTGACTGACAGCCTGTCAGCCTGCCTCACAAAAGGCCCCCTACACCCCCCCCACCCCCCTGCTGAGAAAGGTGAACAACTGGGGCCGGTCACCGGGTTGGTCGGACGCAGGAAAAACAGTCCGGCTACCATTTTATGACCCCTGGTGTCCATTAAAGCCAGCAGGGCCTGAAGCAGCAGGAGAGGGGTGGGGCGTACAAGTCCAGGGCCGGGGAGAGAGGAGGTGTGTGTGTGTGTGTGTGTGTGTGTGTGTGTGTGGATAGAGGAGCAATAAGTCGGCCATTTTGCCTTGGGTAGGGGGGGGGGCGGTGCCACCATCCGAGGGGTTAGTCATCAGGACTCCAGGTGCTGAGGGGGGGGTCGTCAGGAGGCGATGCGGAGGAGTGCACAGACTTGTCCTTTTTTGTCGGTTTCCAACATGCTGGCGGTGTGGATCACCCCCCATAGCGTCTGTAGAGTCTGGGGTCGTAACCGCCGCCAAATGACAGGGTGTCCGCGGCGATCTGCAGGGGCGTGTCGCCGTCTGTTTTTAGTTTGTTGTGGGACAGAGTTTTTAGCTTTTTAGCACCGGGAGGGCGCTGAGGACACACAGGTGAATGTGAGCGCCACCACANNNTGGGGGGGGGGGGGGGGGGTGGGGGTGGGGGTTGGTTAGACCAAATGGACGTCTGGGAGCGGCTGGTCTGGTGTAGTCCCCAGGGGCCCCCCCCTCCTCGGCCCCTGGTCTCTGGTCAGCTGCGGGATCTGAACAGCACATGTGCAGCAGAGTGACGGCAGCCTGTTGGAGACGTTGAGGTCGGAATAATAAATACACCGTAAAGGCTGGAGGTGCACGTATCCACGCTTGGTGTGGGGTTGGGGAGGGGGGGGGGGGGGGGGGGGGGGGGGGGGGGGATAGTTTATTTCAATGCGTCACACGCTAACCTCTCCCCCACCTACGTTTTAAGAGAGATTCAGGAGTTTTACGCACCAGTAATGAGTCTGGAATTTGAAGTTGGAGGGGTTTATTTTTTACGCTGTGCTTTCAAAGCGTTTTACTGTACGACTCGTTCATCTGCACAAACACGTTAAAACACTTGATGCCACAAAATGTGTCTCTCTCTTGCACCATCGGCCACCCAATCGACGTGCGCACAGAACAGCCGCACAGAATCGACTGGCCCAACGGGATTATAGACCGGAGTGAAAAGACCCCCGAGAATAGGTTTTGAAAAGCCACCCCCCCCCCCCCCACCCGTACAGTCCAGGGGTCCGGCCATCCACCACCCGGAGCTGATTTCATCCTCATGTGGGATAGACAAAGAGAAGAGAAACAGTCGGTTTTGAGGCTGATGGTCAGAAGCCATTAAGGCCTCTTAATTGGTAACACCCACACCCCCTCACACACACACACACACACACACACACACACACACACACACACACACACACACACACACACACACACTGACAAACTAATGAAAGCGGTGAATGCATGGCTTGAAAGACAGGGTGTTGGGTGGGGGTGGGAGACAATATGCTTGTGTGGGAGAATTAGTTACACTCAGTAGTCTAAGTCTTCTTCTTCCGAGCGGGAGCTGAGGGGGTGTGAGGTGGGGGTGGGGATTAAGAGGAAAGTCCACACAGGTGGGTTGAGTCGGGGTTGGGGGGGGGGGCGGGTTTGTGGGGGTGGGTCATGTGACAGGATGTTACCTCGCTGGATAAACGGCCCCCGACAGGATGGAGGAAGGCAGTTGTTTTATAGAGAGAGCGAACTGGTACAGCACATCAGGAATTCATTAGGGGCTGGCCCCCCCCAGTTGTGTGGGGTTGCGCTGGATTAAGACTTTTGGTTTGATCCCAAACGATTTGATCCAACATGTTGTGGATTTGATTACAAGCGTTGTGGGTTTGATTACGAACGTTGTGGGTTGGATTTTGAACGTTGTGGGTTTGATTCCGTATGTTGTGGGTTTGATTCCAAGCCTTGTGGGCTCACTGGTTTTCAGAAATTAGCATGGGCCTCACAGTTTGATTGTCTACATTTAATTTAATTTAATTTATATTTGATTCCCCGGACTTCAACTATTTAGTTAATAAATAATAATAATGTCAGGGTTCTGTCCAACAACTCATATTGCAATATTTATAGAATATAAGCACATTAAGCATTTACTTGTAATATGTTGCTGTGTAGTAGTGAAATGGAAGTGGCGATGAGGGAAAGTGCTAAATTAATACTTTCAAGAAAGTCAGTCTGCCAATCAGTCAGCTAGTTAGTTAGTTAGGTTGTGTTGATCAGTTAGTCAGCCATTCAGTTAGTAGTTAGTTACTTAGTTACTTTATTAGTTAGTCTTTGTTTGTTGGTTTGTTTGCCAGTGCTAGTAAGGCTGTTTTGTGTAGAGTCCTGTGTAGGATCAACATGCTGTCATGCGTTTCAAGACCTTTACTTATTACTATTAACATTTCAGTTCAATCTTCAAGATCTCTCCATCTAACTTTGAGCACACATACATGCTTGCACACGTAATACACACACACACACACAAACACACACACAAACACACCCACACTCACGATGATACATGTATACACACACACACACACACACACACACACACACACACACACACACACACACACGTCGATCAAAACGTGTGACGCACTCTGTTAGGTCTCGGCTCGTCCCCACTGACCTCTGTTCACTTTCTCCCGGTGAAGATCTTGACCTCGCAATTCTGGTTTTCTTTTAAACAAAAAAAAAAAGGTTTTGAATAACGAGGAGCTGTCAAACGAGGAGGACACTTCCTCTGCATTCTCGGACATGATATACGATTCAAAAAGAGAAAGAAAAATATGAAAGAAAGTCAAATACATCAAAGTACATTTTGATGTCAAGTTAAAGTCAAGTATCTAATTTGTTGATGTCAAGTAAATCATTTGTTAATTTGTTAATTTGTTAATTTGTGTTTATGTTCCACGTTGTTATGGCTCTTATTTATTTAAATAGGAAGAAGATAGGAAGAAATATGAACTGTGGAACTTTATAAATTGCACTGAATACATTATTAATTGAGTATTTAGCTACAATTTTTAAAGTTGAAGTTTAGACCACTATACAATTTCTAGATATTACTTTCTTTCCAGACGATGTGAAAGATTATATTGTGTTATATTTTCTTTGTTAATATTGAGGTTTCTTACACAAATCATACATTGTGTATGATTTGTATTTGTTTTGTTAAATGACCAAAATAGATGTGTAGAAGTCATTGAGGTGTTATTTAGCAAACATTAGGTAACACACACACACACACACACACTTATATATGTGGACGTTTACATGTAAATACAAGTATGTATTTACGGTACATACACTTTTAAAAACCTTTCGATAGCAGTGTCAACATTGTGTTAACACACAAGTTGTTAACTAAACAACACTTGACTTGTATAGTGACTTATATAGCTTATCGCTTATAATCTTAGATAGTACTTACGTTTACATTTACATTTAGGGCATTTGGCAGACGCTTTTATCCAAAGCGACATACAAAGAGTACATTTGTTGAAGGAGAGGCAGCAATATATCACTGTGGTACCTGAAGATAAGAATAGAGCTGTTTTCAAGCATTCCTATTTACGAGGTAAAGATATACTACTTAGTTAGACCTACTGAGAGAGAGAGAGAGAGAGAGAGAGAGAGAGAGAGAGAGAGAGAGAGAGAGAGAGAGAGAGAGAGAGAGACTTCAATCAAAAGGTTCTTGGTTCTACAGCCATCTACATTGGGTCTATATTATATTATCTATTATATCTTCTCAGGCGTGTAGCACACGAGCCTTCAGAACCAGAGAGGAGCTGAATTTGTATCCAACACACAGCAGGTTTTATGTTCTATCTTAAACTCGCCGTGTGTGTGTGGACCAGACCCCACTAGCATCCAGTGAGTCCTCATTAAACCTCCACTCTGGCACCGTGTGTGTGTGTGTGTGTGTGTGTATGTTATCACCGTACAACTTGTGGGGTGGGGGGACACCGCTGCAACACATGAATCACCAGATGCAGGTTACAATACATACAAACAACACAGGAAAATCCTCCCTTTTGCTTCATCAGAAGTGTGTGTGTGTGTGTTTGTGGGGGGGGGTTGGGCATTTCCTTCAGGATGACTCAGGTCCAGTGTTGAGCATGTTGTACCGTTGTACCACAGCACCACGTCGAGTGCTAGTCGAAGGCTCTTGTGGTTGTTGTTGTTGTTGTTGTTGTTGTTGTTGTTGTTGTCGTTCCCACGGCGCAGCGTGGCGCAGCTAGCCAACCGCTGGCTAACATGGGTCTTAGCGCAGCCTATTCTCCGCTAAGTGGATGAAGCCGCGATGCCACCTGTGTAGGCCCCATATTAACCCATACGCGATATTGTCGGGGCGCGGGGGCAGGGGTCAAGGGGGGGGTGGGGGGGTTAAGACTACTCCAGATGCGACGGTCAGCTCCTCAAAAGGCGCTCCCGATGAAAGGGGGGCTGCCGCTGCTCTCGGACGTCCACAAAGCGTTGATCCATTGTTCGCGTGTCAGCGGCCGGGGTGATATATTCTGTCCAACACCGCCGGACAAAACGCACACATGCACACACGCACACACACACACACACACACACACGCACACACACACACACACCATCACCACCCCCACCTCGGGAGGCGGTTTGGCCCTTGCGACTGCTCCGGGGGGGCCCAGGGGACTGTAGGGACACCAGGCGAGGTGACCCCCGGGGTCACTCACCCCTTTGTCTTCCCCCCCCTGACCCCTGTTCCTTTTCACCCCCCCTCCTCCTCCTCCTCCCCCTCCTCCTCCTCCTCCTCCTCTCTCTCCTTCCCATCCCTATTCTAAACCCCGGCACCTCTGTCCGTTCCCACCCTCCCTGCCCACTCTCCCACTCCCCCACAGCCCACTCTTTTCTCGCTCTCTCACTTTTTCTCCCACACACTCCTCACACACCCCCTCATACACACACATAAAGATATAGGGGTCTCCCATGGGTTATTTTATTAGCACTTTGAAGCTGTCCTCCTTTTGGCAGGAGGCATGAGTGTGTGTTAAGTTTGTGTGTGTGTGTGTGTGTGTGTGTGTGTGTATGGTGGGTTTGGGATAATAGGAACTGGCTTTAATTGGGCTGAGGTGGAGGGGGGGTGTGTGTGAGGGGACAGGTCATGCGGGAGTGTGTTGGCTTTGGAAACACTGCTTTGGCCTCTCTTCAGCTTGACCCCCGAATCCCCCCCCCCCCTCACTCATTACACCAACATCATAATGGGGAGAGTTTTTAGCTTTTTAGCACCGGGAGGGCGCTGAGGACACACAGGTGAATGTGAGAGCGCACAAAACCAAACACCTCAAGCGTGTTTGGTTTGGATGTGAATGTGGCTGTGAGAGTTTTGTGTGTGTGTGTGTGTGTGTGTTTGACGTCCTCAGATTTGTTTTATTCGTGGCATACGTAGACAACATGAGATAAGGTGTGGCTTATGAATTAGATAATTCGGAAATTCGGAAACGTACACACACACACTAAAATGCACACACCAGCACGCGCGCACACACACACACACACACACACACACACACACACACACACACACACATTTTCCCCCCGGACTGTCCAGTCGTCCATATATCCCGTAATGATGGATCTATCCCAGGTTTCGAATACATAACCCATCGTGCGCTCTTGCCCAATGGGAACCGCCCCCCCACCACCCAGCGCCAGACCACTGGCCCCGGCGCCCCCCCCCCCCCCCCCCCCCCCCACCTCAGACGGATGGAGCCTGACTGGAGAGCTGGGACCCTCCGCAGACCCGCGTTCCCGCCATGAGGGGGGTGGGGGGGGGCTGATTTACGCAGCGGCTCCGGGGGGCCTCCCACCGCACAGCTGACCCCTCGCTGGCTAGCTGGCGGGTGGGGGGGGGGGGGGGGGGGTGGGGGTGGGGGTTGGTTAGACCAAATGGACGTCTGGGAGCGGCTGGTCTGGTGTAGTCCCCAGGGGCCCCCCCCTCCTCGGCCCCTGGTCTCTGGTCAGCTGCGGGATCTGAACAGCACATGTGCAGCAGAGTGACGGCAGCCTGTTGGAGACGTTGTAGGTCCGGAATAATAAATTACACCGTAAAGGCTGGAGGTGCACGTATCCACGCTTGGTGTGGGGTTTGGGGAGGGGGGGGTAGGGGGAGGGGGGGGGAGGGCGGGATAGTTTTATTTCCAATGCGTCACACGCTAACCTCTCCCCACCTACGTTTTAAGAGAGATTCAGGAGTTTTTACGCCACCAGTAATGAGTCTGAATTTGAAGTTTGGAGGGGTTTATTTTTTACGCTGTGCTTTCAAAGCGTTTTACTGTACGACTCGTTCATCTGCACAAACACGTTAAAACACTTGATGCCACAAAATGTGTCTCTCTCTTGCACCATCGGCCACCCAATCGACGTGCGCACAGAACAGCCGCACAGAATCGACTGGCCCAACGGGATTATAGACCGGAGTGAAAAGACCCCCGAGAATAGGTTTTGAAAAGCCACCCCCCCCCCCCCCCCCACCCGTACAGTCCAGGGGTCCGGCCATCCACCACCCGGAGCTGATTTCATCCTCATGTGGGATAGACAAAGAGAAGAGAAACAGTCGGTTTTGAGGCTGATGGTCAGAAGCTATTAAGGCCTCTTAATTGGTAACACCCACACCCCCTCACACACACACACACACACACACACACACACACACACTGACAAACTAATGAAAGCGGTGAATGCATGGCTTGAAAGACAGGGTGTTGGGGGGGGGTGGGAGGACAATTTATGCTGTGTGGGGAATTAGCTTACACTCAAGCGAGGTCTAAGTTTCTGCTCTTCTCTCCCGAGCGGGACGCTGAGGGGGTGTCGAGGTGGGGGTGGGGCATCTACAGAGGTAAAGCCGACACACGTTGGGTATGAGTCAGGGGTCTGGAGGGAGGGGGGGGGGGCGGGTTATTGTCGGGGGTGGGTCATGTGACAGGATGTTACCTCGCTGGATAAACGGCCCCCGACAGGATGGAGGAAGGCAGTTGTTTTATAGAGAGAGCGAACTGGTACAGCACATCAGGAATTCATTAGGGGCTGGCCCCCCCCAGTTGTGTGGGGTTGCGCTGGATTAAGACTTTTGGTTTGATCCCAAACGATTTGATCCAACATGTTGTGGATTTGATTACAAGCGTTGTGGGTTTGATTACGAACGTTGTGGGTTGGATTTTGAACGTTGTGGGTTGGATTTTGAACGTTGTGGGTTGGATTTTGAACGTTGTGGGTTTGATTCCGTATGTTGTGGGTTTGATTCCAAGCCTTGTGGGCTCACTGGTTTTCAGAAATTAGCATGGGCCTCACAGTTTGATTGTCTACATTTAATTTAATTTAATTTATATTGATTCCCCGGACTTCAACTTAATAAATGGGTTAATAATAGGGTTCCGTCCAACAACTCATATTGCAATATTTATAGAATATAAGCACATTAAGCATTTACTTGTGATATGTTGCTGTGTAGTAGTGAAATGGAAGTGGCGATGAGGGAAAGTGCTAAATTAATACTTTCAAGAAAGTCAGTCTGCCAATCAGTCAGCTAGTTAGTTAGTTAGGTTGTGTTGATCAGTTAGTCAGCCATTCAGTTAGTAGTTAGTTACTTAGTTACTTTATTAGTTAGTCTTTGTTTGTTGGTTTGTTTGCCAGTACTAGTAAGGCTGTTTTGTGTAGAGTCCTGTGTAGGATCAACATGCTGTCATGCGTTTCAAGACCTTTACTTATTACTATTAACATTTCAGTTCAATCTTCAAGATCTCTCCATCTAACTTTGAGCACACATACATGCTTGCACACGTAATACACACACACACACACAAACACACACACAAACACACCCACACTCACGATGATACATGTATACACACACACACACACACACACACACACACACCACACACACACACACACACACACACACGTCGATCAAAACGTGTGACGCACTCTGTTAGGTCTCGGCTCGTCCCCACTGACCTCTGTTCACTTTCTCCCGGTGAAGATCTTGACCTCGCAATTCTGGTTTTCTTTTAAACGAAAAAAAAAAAGGTTTTGAATAACGAGGAGCTGTCAAACGAGGAGGACACTTCCTCTGCATTCTCGGACATGATATACGATTCAAAAAGAGAAAGAAAATATGAAAGAAAGTCAAATACATCAAAGTACATTTTGATGTCAAGTTAAAGTCAAGTATCTAAATTTGTTGATGTCAAGTAAATCATTTGTTAATTTGTTAATTTGTTAATTTGTGTTTATGTTCCACGTTGTTATGGCTCTTATTTATTTAAATAGGAAGAAGATAGGAAGAAATATGAACTGTGGAACTTTATAAATTGCACTGAATACATTATTAATTGAGTATTTAGCTACAATTTTTAAAGTTGAAGTTTAGACCACTATACAATTTCTAGATATTACTTTCTTTCCAGACGATGTGAAAGATTATATTGTGTTATATTTTCTTTGTTAATATTGAGGTTTCTTACACAAATCATACATTGTGTATGATTTGTATTTGTTTTGTTAAATGACCAAAATAGATGTGTAGAAGTCATTGAGGTGTTATTTAGCAAACATTAGGTAACACACACACACACACACACACTTATATATGTGGACGTTTACATGTAAATACAAGTATGTATTTACGGTACATACACTTTTAAAAACCTTTCGATAGCAGTGTCAACATTGTGTTAACACACAAGTTGTTAACTAAACAACACTTGACTTGTATAGTGACTTATATAGCTTATCGCTTATAATCTTAGATAGTACTTACGTTTACATTTACATTTAGGGCATTTGGCCGACGCTTTTATCCAAAGCGACTTACAAAGAGTACATTTGTTGAAGGAGAGGCAGCAATATATCACTGTGGTACCTGAAGATAAGAATAGAGCTGTTTTCAAGCATTCCTATTTACGAGGTAAAGATATACTACTTAGTTAGACCTACTGAGAGAGAGAGAGAGAGAGAGAGAGAGAGAGAGAGAGAGAGAGAGAGAGAGAGAGAGAGAGAGAGAGAGAGGGAGAGAGAGAGACTTCAATCAAAAGGTTCTTGGTTCTACAGCCATCTACATTGGGTCTATATTATATTATCTATTATATCTTCTCAGGCGTGTAGCACACGAGCCTTCAGAACCAGAGAGGAGCTGAATTTGTATCCAACACACAGCAGGTTTTATGTTCTATCTTAAACTTGCCGTGTGTGTGTGGACCAGACCCCACTAGCATCCAGTGAGTCCTCATTAAACCTCCACTCTGGCACCGTGTGTGTGTGTGTGTGTGTGTTATCACTGTACAACTTGTGGGGTGGGGGGACACCGCTGCAACACATGAATCACCAGATGCAGGTTACAATACATACAAACAACACAGGGAAAATCCTCCCTTTTGCTTCATCAGAAGTGTGTGTGTGTGTGTGTGTGTGTTTGTGGGGGGGTTGGGCATTTCCTTCAGGATGACTCAGGTTCAGTGTTGAGTATGTTGTACCGTTGTACCACAGCACCACAGTGTGCTAGTCGAAGGCTCTTGTGGTTGTTGTTGTTGTTGTTGTTGTTGTTGTTGTTGTTGTCGTTCCCACGGCGCAGCGTGGCGCAGCTAGCCAAACCGCTGGCTAACATGGGTCTTAGCGCAGCCTATTCTCCGCTAAGTGGATGAAGCCGCGATGCCACCTGTGTAGGCCCCATATTAACCCATACGCGATATTGTCGGGGCGCGGGGGCAGGGGTCAAGGGGGGGGTGGGGGGGTTAAGACTACTCCAGATGCGACGGTCAGCTCCTCAAAAGGCGCTCCCGATGAAAGGGGGGCTGCCGCTGCTCTCGGACGTCCACAAAGCGTTGATCCATTGTTCGCGTGTCAGCGGCCGGGGTGATATATTCTGTCCAACACCGCCGGACAAAACGCACACATGCACACGCACGCACACACACACACACACACACACACACACACACACACACACACACACACACCATCACCACCCCCACCTCGGGAGGCGGTTTGGCCCTTGCGACTGCTCCGGGGGGGCCCAGGGGACTGTAGGGACACCAGGCGAGGTGACCCCCGGGGTCACTCACCCCTTTGTCTTCCCCCCCCTGACCCCTGTTCCTTTTCACCCCCCCTCCTCCTCCTCCTCCCCCTCCTCCTCCTCCTCCTCCTCTCTCTCCTTCCCATCCCTATTCTAAACCCGGCACCTCTGTCCGTTCCCACCCTCCCTGCCCACTCTCCCACTCCCCCACAGCCCACTCTTTTCTCGCTCTCTCACTTTTTCTCCCACACACTCCTCACACACCCCCTCATACACACACATAAAGATATAGGGGTCTCCCATGGGTTATTTTATTAGCACTTTGAAGCTGTCCTCCTTTTGGCAGGAGGCATGAGTGTGTGTTAAGTTTGTGTGTGTGTGTGTGTGTGTGTGTGTATGGTGGGTTTGGGATAATAGGAACTGGCTTTAATTGGGGGCTGAGGTGGAGGGGGGGGTGTGTGTGTGAGGGGACAGGTCATGCGGGAGTGTGTTGGCTTTGGAAACACTGCTTTGGCCTCTCTTCAGCTTGACCCCCGAATCCCCCCCCCCCCTCACTCATTACACCAACATCATAATGGGGATGATGTCGTGTCATAAGGCAGAAGTGTGTGTGCGTGTGTGTGTATATGTGCAGGCAAGTGTGTGTGCGTGTGTGTGTGTGCAGGCGAGTGTGTGTGTGTGTGTGTGTCACGTGCACCCATATGTGTGTGTGTGTGTGTGTGTGTGTGTGTGTGTGCCCGTGCGTGAGCGTGTGTGTGTTTGTGTCTGTGTGTGTGTGTATATGTGTGTGTGTGTCACGTGCACCCACATGTGTGTGTGTGTGTGTGTGCCCGTGTGTGTGTGAGTGTGTTTGTGTTTGTGCCTGTGTGTATGTGCGTGTGCGTGTGTGTGTGTGTGTGTGTGCAGGCGTGTGTGTGTGTGTGTGTCACGTGCACCCATATGTGTGTGTGCCCGTGTGTGCCCGTGTGTGTGTGTGGGATTGTGTGTGTTTGTGCCTGTGTGTGTGTGTATATGTGTGTGCGTGTGTGTGTGTATATGTGTGTGTGGGTGTGTCACGTACACCCATATGTGTGTGTGAGTGTGTTTGCCTGTGTGTGTGAGTGTGTTTGTATTTGTGCCTGTGTGTGTGTGCATATGTGTGTGTGTGTCACGTGCACCCATATGTGTGTGTGTGTGTGTGTGTGTGTGTGTGTGTGCCCGTGTGTGTGTGTGTGAGTGTGTTTGTGTGTGTGTGTGTGTGAGTGTGTTTGTGCCTGTGTGTGTGTGTGTATGTGTGTGTATATGTGTGTGTGTGTGTGTGTGTCACATGCACCTATATGTGTGTGTATGTTTGTGTGCCCGTGTGTGTGTGTGTGTGAGTGTGTTTGTGTTTGTGTTTGTGCCTGTGTGTGTGCGTGTGTGCGTGTGTATGTGTGTGTGTGTGTGTGTGTGTGTGTGAACATCCCATCCCCAGTCTCAGGTGTGTTTGTGTTAAAAGGAGGAACTCATGTGTACTTATCGTTATATATTTTGTATTTCCAGCTGTGCTTCCTTCGTACCCTACGTGCCTGTGTGTGCCGAAGCGCCAGGTGTGCCGTCCTCTGTGTCTGTGTCTGTCCCTGGCTTGCCTCAGCCAATCAGGAGCGCCGAGACTTTCTCCCGTTGGTTTTGCAGCCCCGTGGCCTCTGATTGGCCGTCGCTTCACCACACCGGCGTCCTCCTCTGTGCCGTCATGTCTGTTCCAACTTTGCTTCCTACCGACGGACTGAAGCCTCTCCAAGAGTTCCACCAAAAGTGTGTTTACCAAACACACTTTGACCCCCACGCCCCACCCTCCCCACCCTCCCCACCCTCCCCACCCTTTCTCTCTCACCCCTCTTCCCCCTCCCACCACCTTTAATCCTCCGCATAGTTCGTCTTTGTTTGTGCTCATCTGAGTAGAAGTGGGTCCCCCGCACCCTGCACCCCCACCCTACACACACCCCCCCGCCCACCACCACCACCACCACCACCACCACCACCCTGTATAAACCGGTAGGACTGTCCTCCCCTCGCTCTGCGCTGTGTCCGCTAGAGGGGAGGAGAGACGTGGTGGTGTTATGGTGGTGGTGTTAGGGTGGTGGTGGTGTTAGGGTGGTGGTGGTGGTGGTGCTAGGGTGGTGGTGGTGGTAGGAGTGGTGTTAGGGTGGTGGTGGTGGTGTTAGGGTGGTGCTGGTATTAGGGTGGTGGTGGTGTTAGGTTGGTGTTAGGGTGGTGGTGGTGGTGGTGGGGGTGGTGTTTGGGTGGTGGTGGTAGGTTGGGGGTGGTGGTGCTGGTGTTAGGGTGGTGGTGGTGCTGTTAGGGTGGTGCTGGTGTTAGGGTGGTGCTGGTGTAAGGGTTGTGGTGATGTTAAGGTGGTGGTGGTGTTAGGGTGGTGGTGGTGGTGGTGGTGTAAGGGTTGTGGTGGTGTTGTTAGGGTGGTGGTGGTAGGGGTGGTGTTAGGGTGGTGGTGGTGTTAGGGTTGTGGTGGTGGTATTAGGGTGGTGGTGGTGGTGGTGGTGTGTGGTGTTAGGGTGGTGGTGGTGGTAGGGTTGTGGTGGTGTAAGGGTGGTGGTGGTGTTAGGGTGGTGGTGGTGTTAGGGATGTGGTGTTAGGGTGGTGGTGGGGATGGTGGTGAGATTAAATGGTGCCAAGTCTTTTCTGTGCCGTTGGAGCCATACAGCTGTACAATGCTTTCTATTTTAATAAGCAGGAAATACAAAGGAGCCACCGACTTTCCAGTATCTTCCTGCTTGTTACGTGCATTGTGTATTGTGTGTGTGTGTGTGTGAGAGAGAGAGAGAGAGCGTGTGTACCTGTGTGTGTGCGTGTGTGTGTGTGTGTGTGCGTGTGTGTGTGTGTGTGTGTGTTTGTGCGCATGTATCCGTGCGCGTGTGTTGGGAGTCCTTCCTTAGTAAAATGCGCACGTGAACAGCACATGTAAAGAGCATGTGACGACCTTGTGGCAAGACAGCAACACAACGACACCATAGCACCGTCAGGCGGCCTGTCTCCTCAAAACACACCAGGAGCTGTTGCGCAACCGTGCGTGTGTGGAGGCGGTGTCGGCGCCCCCGCCTCGGCGCCCCCCGATGCCCCGAGCTGGCGGCGTCCAGATGTTTGGCTCACCTGACGCCGACCCGGGCACCAGACGTGCGTGCCCGGGTGCAGCGGCGGGCAACAGATTTGAGGGCGAGGGCAGAGGGGTGAGGAGGATAATTAAATGGTGCTGTCTGGGTCACGGATTTTGTGTAAAGGAGCAGAACAGTCCAGAAATAGCCCTCGCCGAGAGAGGATTAAGAGCATTATCTCTCCGAAAACAACAGAGTGGCCGAGAGAGCTCTGCAGCCACAGAGAGAGAGAGACAGAGAGAGAGAGAGAGAAAGAGATGCATCCGGATGTGTGAAAGAGAGAGGGAGCGAGAGAGAGAAGGTGCATTAATATTTGTGTGTGTGTGTGTTTTTTGCTTTTCTATGTGTGTGTGTGTGTGTGTGTGCGGTGTGCGTGGCTGAGCGTCTCAGAGCAAGCTGCAGGGTCATTGTAGGTGCGCGTGTGTGTGTGTGTGTGTGTGTGTGTGTGTGTGTGTGTGTGTGTGTGTGTGTGTGTGTCAGTGTGCAGGGCTACATATGTGTACTAAGTGGCCTGCTCCTCTGTCACCAGTAGGTAGTGTGTGTGTGTGTGTGTGTGTGTGTGTGTGTGTGCGTGCGCGCGTGCGTGTGTGCGTGTGTGTGTGTGTGTGCGTTCGTGCATGTATGTGCATGCGTGCGTGTGTGTGTGTGTGTGTGTGTGTGTGTGTGTGCAGGCTATACTAAGTGGTCTGCTCGGTGGAGACCAGTAGGTCAGTAGAACCAGACGGAGGTGAAGAGGCTCACAGCAGCAGAGTGGAAGGTCAAGCGTGAACACAGAGAGAGACAGAGAGAGAGAGAGAGAGAGAGAGAGAGAGAGAGAGAGAGAGAGAGAGAGAGAGAGAGAGAGCGTGTGTCATGGCATTGAGAGAGTGAGAACATGTAATACACTGCCTGCATAGGCTAGTTTAGCAATTAGCTGGAGAGCATGTATTGGCTAGTTTAGCTATTATCTTGTGAGTTTACAAGCTTATCGGTAAATCATCGCCAATAGAGACAAAGCGGGATGCACTACCAACAGGGTAAAGAACCCAGAAGTACGTTTTTATCAGCTGCCAAAAGGAAAAACAGAGCTTTTAGGAAGACTAAAGTGGATACAGACGTGAGGCATCAACAGGTAGAATGGGATCCTGACACCGAGTTACACGTGCAGCAAGCATTTACAGACAAACTGTAGAGGCTGAAGATAACTAAGCTATGCAAGTCCTGGTTTTGATCTTTGTTCAGTTAAATGATAACCTTCCCTGGTGGTTCCATCAAATAGTTGTAAATTAATATCAAATTAAATTAATAAAAGTATTTAACTTTTGGCCATTCAGTGGGATCATTTCTCCAAGAGACGGAGAACGGACACTGAGACAGAACAAAAATATTTAGTTTGTCAATATACCTCTTCCTCTCTGGTAGACTTGGAGTCTACCAGAAAATAATCAATTAGTTATCAGGCTGAAATATAATATATGTATAATTCAGGCTATGACGCGCTGTTCTCTGTCTCTATACATGCCGGCACTTATTGGCTAGTTTAGCTATTAGCTTGTGAGTTTGCCAGCTCATCGCTCTAAACCAGCCAATACATGCCGGCACTTATTGGCTGGTTTATCTATTAGCTGGCGGGATTGACACCGTGATGGATCCTCATCACCATCATCATCTTCATCATCATCATCATCATCACCATTAGGAGAGAGAGATCACACGGAGGAGAAGAAAGAGATTGATCTGCTCTCTCTCTCTCTCTCTCTCTCTCTCTCTCTCTCTCTCTCCCTCTGACGGTGATGTGATGCTCAGGGTGCCACATAATGGGCCCCGGGCAGGTCGGCTACGGTGGCCTGTGAGTGACAGCCTTTAAGTGATGACTGAAGCATTTGCTTTCAGGAGCTGTCGGGACGTGTGACACAGCTGTCACAAAGAGACAGAGAGAGACAGAGAGAGACAGCGAGAGACAGAGGGGGAGACAGAGAGAGACAGAGGGAGAGACAGAGAGAGACAGAGGGAGAGACAGAGAGAGACAAGAGAGACAGAGGGAGAGACAGAGAGAGACAGAGAGGCGAAAAGAGAGACATTAACGCCAGTTTTTCTTTTCTTATCGAGTTTTGGTGGATTTCTGCTTGAATCAAAGGTCGGGGGTGGGTGACGTGTCCAATGGTCTGGGTGACCTTTGGTGCCGTGAAGCCCTGTTGCAGAGGAGTATGAGTACTTCATTTAAATGATCCTTGGATACCATATCAATATATATATATATATACTGTATACGCTTGAGGTGTTGCTAGAGTGTGTGTGTGTGTGTGTGTGTGTGTGTGTGTGTGTGTGTGTGTGTGTGTGTGTGTGTGCGTGGGCAAGTGTCTACAGGCATGTGGCTGGGTGTCAGAAATGAACACTTACATCAAGTGGCTACAATCTAGAATCCCATCGTTGGTCTTGATGAGGTTTTTATTTTATGTGAATTAAATGTGTATTCTGTCATACATTACAGAAATGTATACATGCAATCACATTCTATTATTTTATTTCTCATTTTAACCATATATTTGGTTGTTCAACCTGCCGTTTTGCTCAAGGCTGAATGTTATTGTTGGAACCGTGGAGCCAGCACCAAATTATGCCTCAAACTAAACCACCACTCAAACCAAATAAAATGAAAAGAAATTAAAAGCAAGAAAAATGTGAAATACATTTAAATGATATAATTAAACAAGTGTCATAGAACAAAATTAAATTAAACGAAACGATTCCAAAAAAAATCCCAAAAAGAAAATTGACCAAACAATTTACACAAAGAAACTATTTTAAATAAAGACCCTCTGCTCATCCAACGGCTACACAACTCACACACACTTTGACGTGTCAGTGAAAGTGTGTGTGCTACCAGAACAGGTATGTGTGTGAGCCTGTGTGCGTGTGTGTGTGTGTGTGTGCGTGCGCGATTTCAGAGGGGAAGCAGTAGAAAGAAAGAGAGAAGTAGCTGCTTCAACACCCCCCCCCCCCCCCCCCCCTCCCCCCCTCCTCCCCCCCCAGCGGGAGGTCAGGCTGGGGAGGATGAAACCTGTCATTAGGGAGGTGAGGAGGAGAGAGCCTGGGCGGGGGGGCTATTGTCCCGGGGGGCTGGAGGGAGGGACGCCTCTTTAGTGACTCAAATAACAAGGCCCCTGGACGCCATTGTCTCCCAGCGAGAGGGAGGGGGGAGGAGGAGGAGGAGGAGGAGGAGGAGGACGGGGTTAGAGGGCTGAGGTTTGTGTGTGTGTTTGGGGGTGGTTGGGGGGGGGGGGGGGATTCTGAGTGGGTCAGCGGGAGAAAGATGTCCATAGCAGAGTTAGGCAGGGGTGGTGGTGGTGGTGGTGGTGGGGGGCGGGCTTTGATACAGTTGTTTTCCTCTCTTTTGTTGACGACTCATCCAGAACCGGGTTCTAAAAGGATTGCAGAACCTCAATGGATTCATTGCGCCTTGTGTGTGTCCGGCCGTGTGTGTAGGTATGTGTGTGTTTGTGTGTGTGTGTGTGTGCGCAGTGTGTGTGTGTGTGTGTGTGTGTGTGTGTGTGTGCGTGCGTGCACAAGTGCTCGGATTTGGTTTTTCCCGCACATGCACTGATGCACGGCAAGATGCTCCCATGAGATCTCATGTAACTTGTAACACCATGCGTGTGTGTGTGTCCACGTGTGTGCACGTGCAATGCATGCATGCGTGTGTGTGTGTGTGTGTGTGTGTGTGTGTGTGTGTGTGTGTGTGTGTGTGTGCTCTCTGCGGGGAGGTGAGGGAGGAACGGATCAGGTTGAAGAGGCTGGGCTGACAGCTAAGCCCGGGTTCTGCTGCGGAGTCAGGACCTTTAACTCTGCAAAGTGCTTCAAGGGGCCGGGTCACACACACACAATGGGGGAGGTGGGGAGGAGAGGCCAAAGACCAGAGCTCTCCTCTTCAGATCGGGGGGCCCCCGCTTGGCCCCTGCACACTCGGGGCACCTGACAGCTAACAGACACTCAGATGACAGCCCTGAACCACTCTGATAACACCCATCACACACAGCCGTCGGTTGGTACAGTGTGGAGTCCCAAGGGAATGGATCCAAGATTGGAGAAGTCCAGAAAATCAAGGTTTGAAAATCACAAAACTCAACGACAGTCAATAATTTTCTTTTTATATTGT
>PIJE02000013.1:580941-618441 GCA_002895965.2 Coryphaenoides rupestris
TGTAGGTGGAGGTAGGGAGGGTGCTGGTGGAGGTAGGGAAGGTGCTGGTGGAGGTGAGGTAGGGAGGGTGGTGGTGGTGGTGGTGGTGGAGGGTGATGTGGTAGTGGAGGTAGGGGGGGGGGGGGAGGTGAGGTAGGGAGTGTGGTGTTGGAGGACGTGTGAGGGAGGGTGGTGGAGGTGTAAGTAGGGAGGGTGGTGGTGGAGTTACGGAGGGTGGTGGTGGAGGTAGGGAAGGTGGTGGTGGAGGTAGGGAAGGTGGTTGTGGAGGTGGGGAGGGTGCTGGTGGAGGTGGAGGTAGGGAGGGTGGCTGGTGGAGGTGGAGGTAGGAGGTGGTGGTGGAGGTGAGTATGGAGAGGGTGTGTGGTGGTGGAGGCAGGGGGGTGTGGTGGAGGTAGGGGAACGGTTGGTTGTGGAGGTAGGAGGGTGCTGGTGAGGTTGAGGTAGGGAGGGTGGTGGTGGAGGAGGTGGTAGCAGTACTGGGGAGGCGAAGGTGGTGGTGGTGGTGGTGAGTGTGATGGAGGAAAAAGTCAAGGCAATGTTGAAATGAAACCTTTGACACTGAAACAGTGAAACATTGAGTGATTTTGTGTTTGTCGCTGTTCAGTAGGACACAAAGGTGTCTTTGTGGTTTTTTTTTGGGAGACAAACTCTTAAAAATAGTTTTTACCTGAGAGACTCCCCGCGGAGCCGTGTTGAGGGCGCCTTTCTGATCAACTAACCCCCAACTCACACACACACACACATGCACATATACACACACACTCATACACACACACCCCGTTCCCCTGGGTCATCCTGGGAGTGCTTGGGCCTTATTGCTAGATCAGGTGTGTGTCCCCCCCCCCCCCCCCCGAGACCCCTCCCCTGCATCCATAAAGGAAGCACCCAGCCCTGATGTTAGAATGAGACCTAATAGTGACCTAATAGGATGTGACCTAATCATGTGACCTAATAGGATCATTCAGAATCTATACTTGGAATGGCTCACACACTTGAGTTTGGTCCTTGGGGGTCCTTGGTTCATACGCTTAGCATCTTGGGGGCCATGCAGGGCCCTTCACCTAGTGGCCATCTTGGTTCTAAACACTCGCTGGTTATCGCTAAGCCCCCCCGCCCCCCCAGCTAGTGTTTAGAACCATGGATGGAACCAAGATGGGCACTCTAGTGAATCAGGCCAATTCAAGTAGTTTTGAGCTCAGGAATGGAATTGTTCTGCAGTGGTCAGAACGGAACAGTCGGCCTTTCTTCTGGGTTTCTTCTCTGCGCTGCTGGGATGGAAGCAGCAGCAGCAGCAGCAGACTCGTGCATAGTCGGCACAAATCTTACAGATTAGTAAGATTAATAAGAGAAAACGCTTAAAAAAAAGGACAACAGCAGAGATTTAGTTACGTTTAATTAGACTTAATTAGAATATGCTCTAGTGAATAATAGCTGTTTCTCAAACCTTGTTTGTTGTTATTGTTTCAAAATGGAACCTTTGGGATACAATTATAGAAATATGTGATGATAAGACTTATAATACATGTATGTCTCAAGTATGTGTGTGTGTGTGTGTGTGTGTGTGTGTTTGTGTGTGTGTGTGTTTGTGTGTGTGTGCGTGTGTGTGTACATGCTCACGCACGTCTGTACATGTGTGTTGCCCGCAAACAAGGGGGCCCTTGCTTCTCACGTAACTATCACACCGTCACACACATGTTACCACTGACACCCCCCCACCACTAAACAGGCTCTAAACAAGGGCTTCTGTTTCCACCACTTTAGGAATGTAAGATCCATAAAAAGATGCCTTCAGAGAGAGAGAGAGAGAGAGAAAGAGAGAGAAAGAGAAAGAGAGAGAGAGAGAGGGGGGCAGAGAACAAAGTAGAGAGGTAGAGACAGAAGGAGAGAGCAGAGAGAAAGAGAGACAGGGAGAAATAACAGATAGAAAAAGACAGATAGTCTGTGAGACAGACAGGATTAGAGAGAGAGAGAGAGAGAGAGAGAGAGAGAGAGAGAGAGAGACAGGTAGAGAGAGAGAGAGAGGTTGCTAGACCTGGATTGCGTTTATTGTAAAATACATGTTCCTCACTTCAGAGGAAATAAGGAATTTACTGCTTAAAAAAAGTATGAAAAGACAAAAAAAATCTCTCTGAAAAATTCTGCAGACTCATCGCTACACAACCGCCCAGACCCCCGCCCCCCCCCCACACACACACACACACACACACACACAGCACACACACACCCCCACCACCCCCACGCAGCCCCCCTCCCCCACGCAGCCCCCCTCCGAACCACATGCTTGCGCAGAAACATGTGTGTGATGTGATGTGTGATGTGATGTGTTGAGATTGTGCGTGTGAGCGTGAGACAACACTGTGGACCTTGTGGTGTGTGTCCCCGTGTTCCAGGCGGTCGTGGTTCTGAATTAAGAGTTGGAGGATAGTGTGACGGACATACTTCACAATGCAGCAGAGCTCCTCCCCCTCCTCTTCCTCATCTTCCTCTTCCCCTTTCTCATAGCCCTCAACCTGCTGCCCACACCTCACGTTTCACTTCTCTCTTCCTCCTCCTCCGGGTTCTCCAGAAGTCAGCGTGGCGGGTTTTTTGTGTGTGTGTGTGTGTGTGTGTGTGTGTGTGTGTGTGTGTGTGTTTTTTTTTACAGCCGCTAAACAGCAGGGACCAGGGTTCGAGATGGACCTTTAAAACCATCTCGTAACCCACGCCCCGGGGTGTGTGTGTGTGTGGGGTGTGTGGTGGGGTGGGGTGCAGGGGTGGGTGGAGGGGTGGTTGGTGGGTGGGTCTCGGAGAGTTGTCGCCTCACTTAACTTGGGATGTCTAAACGTTAGCATTAGCGTTAGTGCTAGCGTTAGCCCACCCCCCCCCCTACCCAGACCCTGTCCCGGTCCTCCCGGGTCCGTCCCCTTGCTGTTAAACTTGTGTCGGGGTGGAAAAAGGGCACATTCTCCTCCCTGTAGTTAAAAACTCAGACGGTGGTCTTTAACGCATTCTCCCCTCCCTCCCTCTCTCCCTCCCTCCCTCTCGCTCTACCAATAAAAAACTCCTGACCAACAGTTGACCTTTTTGCCAGCCCCCCGTCCACTAGCTCTCTCCCTCCCCCCCGCTCTACACTTCTCCACCTCCCTCCCTCTATCTTCCCTCTCTCTGTGCTCTCTCTATCCAATCTCTCCTTCTCTCTCCCCTGCTATCTCCTCTCTCTCTTGACTTGTTCTCCTCAACCCTCCGCTTCAACTATCACTATCTATCTGACCTCTCCTCTCTCTCTCTCCATCTCTCTTCCTCCCTTCTTCCCCTCCCCCCCTCTCTCTCTCTCTGGTGGGGAGTTGGACAGGGCAGCTGCAGAGAGAGAGAGAGAGAGAGAGAGAGAGAGAGAGAGAGAGAGAGTGGGGGGGATGTAGTTGCTTGATAGTTATGGGTTGTGTGTGTGTGTGTGTGGTGTGTGTGTGTGTGTGTGTGTGTGTGTGTGTGGTGTGTGTGTGAGATGCGGGGGGTGTTAGTGGGGGTCACTGGGGGTCACAGGACTGGTAAAGTCATCGCTGGCGCTCTGATGTAGAGGTATCACAACCCCACTACAAGCTCTGGCTCCTCCCCCTCCGCCCCCCACCCCCCCCCACAGCTCCTTTCACCCTCCCCCCGCCCCCTCCTCCCCCTGGTCCCCCCCCCCCCACCACCCCTCCCCCCGGTGCCCCCCACCACCACCCTGCTGTCCCATAGCCCAGAGGGGTCAAGGGAGCCTGGGGTTAATAAAGTAGTACCAGGTGTGGAGGCCCAGACCCGGGAAGGACTCCCACCCGCAACCCCCTCTCTCTCCCTCCCTCCCGGCCCTCTCTCTCTCTCTGCTTTGTCTCTCTCTCTTCCACCTTCTCCTTCTCTTCTCCTCCTTTTCCTCCCTCCACTTTGACTCGTCCTTCTTCTCCTCCTGCTCTCTTCCTCTCTTTGTTCTGTTCTATCTCTTCTCCTTATCTCATCTCTCTTCTCCTCCTCCTCTCCCTCCTCCTCCTCCTACACTTCAACTCCTCTTGTCCCTCCCTCCTCCTCCTCTCTCTCCTCATGTCTTTCTCCTCTTACCTCTCTTCTCGTCCTCATTCTCCTTCTCTTCCCCTCCTCCCCTCCTCCTTATTCCCCTCCTCCCCTCCTCTCCTCTTCTCCTCTTCTCTCCTCTTCTTTCTCCACATCCCTCCGGCTTGTCACCCGACCCACCTGGATGACACCCCCGGGTGTTGCTCCCTCACGCCCGGCCCCAGAGCCGCGAGGGGAGTGGGCCCCCTATCCTGTTAAGAGTAGGGACCTCTAGCCCGGTGAGTGGGGATTGGGTGGAATGGGTGGTCAAGCATGTCAACGTCAAAACAAATGTTTTGTGTGTGTGTGTGTGTGTGTGTGTGTGTGTGGTGTGTGTGTGTGTGTGTGTGTGAGTGTGGGTGTGTGTGCATTTTGATGTCCGCACTCTACCTATGGCGATGCCTAAGTCCCTAGCAGCTCATAAAAGACATAAAAGCATCGATGATGACGATGTGTTCTGTGCGGAGGCGGAGGTGGAGGAGGGTGGTGCCGGTTGGGGAAATTTGAGGGTGGTACTGAGTCATGTGACTTCAAACAGTTTTTCGTTTTCTCAAAATCGGTCAGTTCACTGACCCGACAAAATGGCCGACCACGTCCAGGCACACAGCTGCTTCGAGACCGACCGGGGTCTGTCTGCGGTGTTCTCCTGGATCACTGGACACACAAGCACACACACACACTCACACATTAACACAGGTCCTGACCGGTCAAGAGAAGGAGGGGGTGGGGGGGGGGGGGGGGGGTACTGGTGGATCAAACACACACTAAGAGTGTCTTTAATGGCATGGAGTACCAACAGTGTGTTTTCATCTGTGTGTACTGTATGCGTGTGCCTGTGTGCGTAACTACATGTGCCGTGTGTGTCTACGTGTGTGTGTGTGTGTGTGTGTGTGTGTACATGTGCATGTGCACTGAAACCATCTCAAGTCCACTTAACTTTATTAGTATAACCCTTAATCACAGTTACAGTCTCAAAGGGCTCCACAAGACACATTTTACGACAGCCGCTAACCCTTAGCCCTGCAAAGGAGATGGAAAAACTCTCCCGGACCCAGAGGGGGAAAACCTTGAGAAGGAACACAGAGGCCACATCCCTCCTTCCAGGGACGGTGAGAAAATGTATTAGGAAACAGTAGATTAGTAAGTATAAGTTAAAAGTAAAATAAAATCAATTATCATGACTGCAGGCAAGTGTGCTTGATCTGACACCCTTCACCAACCCAACTGAGCTTCCTCCGCATCATCCATGCCTTAACGAGCAGGGTCCAAATTAACGCAAATTAACATCAACAGGCGTTGGTATGGGGGGGGGGGGGGGGGGGGCGCTATAGCCGGGCTAATCCCACGTTTGCATCTGAGGCTCTGGTGGAACCCATGCTGGCCAATCCTCGGCCACAGTGCCACAGAAAGGATGCTTTGTTAACGCGCCTTGCATCAAAGGTGACACCAGCACCCCCTACCCCCCCCCCACCCACCATACCCCCCCCACCCATCAAACGTTCGGGCCCCCATTAAGGTCCACAGTGCCCTGGTCCTGATCCGAAACACGGAAGGAAGAGTGGGAAACAGAGGGAGAGGAGGGGGGGGCGGGGGGGTTGGTGGGGGGGGCAGGGGGGGCAGCGAGAGGTCGAGGCCCAGCATTTAGACCGCCCCGGTCGATCCATCAATGACTCGTTTGGACTCTTTCATGATCCTCACAACCAGTGGCAAGTAAAAAACGAGAGAGAGAGAGAGAGAGAGAGAGAGAGAGAGAGAGAGAGAGAGAGAGAGAGAGAGAGAGAGAGAGAGAGAGAGAGAGAGAGAGAGAGAGAGAGAGAGAGAGAGACTAACAAGTGAGAAGTGCCCAAATGAGAAAGACAGAGAAAGGGAGGGAGAGAGCAAGAGAAGAGGAGGGAAAGACAGCAAGTGATAAAGATCAAACAAAAGAAAGAAAACAAGAATGAAAGAGAGAGAGAGAGAGAGAGCAAGCAAGAAAGTGTGTGTGCTTGTGTGTGTGTGTGTGTGTGTGTGTGTGTGTGTGTGTGTGTATTTGTGTGTGTGTGAGTGAGAGACCAGCGAGCCGAGAGATAGGGAGGGCGAGAGAGAGACTCAAAGAGGACTAGTGAATGACTGGATGCTGACTGTATGCTGACTGCATGCTGACTGTATGCTGACTGTTTACTGTAGCAGGAGGAGAGAGCAGAGGACTGCCACTGTTGGACCACATGTGTTCCGGCGGGGTGAGGGGGTGGGGGGGAGGGGGAGGGGGAGGAGGGGAGGAGGGGAGGAGGGTGGAGGAGAGGGAGGGGAGCTGTTTAGCGGCTGTAAAAAAAAACACACACACACACACACACACACACACACACACACACACACACAAAAAACCCGCCACGCTGACTTCTGGGGATCTGAGGGTCAAACGGACGCGGGCTTTGAGACGCAGAACCGCGTATTCACAGCACCGCGCTGTGTTGCACGTCACAGGCCCTTCTGGGGGTCTGAGGAACGTCTCACCAACTGACTCGTGCACGCTTGTTGACTTGCGTGTTATCTTTAGTCTGAGTGTTGAATGTAGCACGCACTTTGTTGAGGTGTAACTATTGTGCGCCACCGAGGGAACAGCATATCCCGGTGCGCTCTTGGTCCTGCTGCACTCGGAATTCTTCGTAAGCGACGACATTTTGGACTCTCTATGCATTGATTGGTCTCAGTATGCCTCTTTGGATGAAAGTGTCTCTGATGCTAAATGACTGAATATAAAACATAGGTGCTGAACTCCCTCCTCGGTCTGTCTGTCTGTGTGTGTGTGTGTGTGTGTGTGTGTGTGTGTGTGGGGCGGTGGGGGTGTAGGCTTAAAAACCTCCGGATGAAAAGGCTGTGCCGAGACTCCATCAGAGGTGTGTCATGCGCACAGCCAATCGGAGCTCTGGACCGGGGCTGGACCACAAACCACAAAGGTCCTCTGGAAGTGTCTGTTTGGCTGCTGAAGCTGTCCGTCAGGATACAGAGTGTAGATCCAGCAACGACACACGAAGACACTACTGTCCCCTGAGAACCCCCAGAATCCCCAAACGGTATTCCTCTATGCTATTGGTCCGTTCTCTCCTGTTCAAAATAGGTGTGGAGCGTGTATGTGTGTGTGTGTGTGTGTGTGTGTGTGTGTGTGTGTGTGTGGCGGTGTGTTGGGTGGCTGGCAGGTTGAAGGCAAGCCTGCACCTGCCGCTGGCCCCGAGTCAGTCTGGAATGGAGCTGCAGAGGCTGGGTGAGGCTGCACCACCTGGTTGGTGGCCATGAGAGTAATCAAGGCACACCCAGGTTAAAACCAAGCCATCAATACACAGCACACACACACACACACACACACACACCCAGGGAGAGGGAGGGAGAGAGAGATTAAGCTCAATGTCAGCATGTAAGCACCGTGATCTGCCGTGACGGCGCTTTGGCCAACCCTGCCAATAAACTGGGATTGAGAACATGCTACTTGTTGTGTCCTGGTCGTGCGTCCTTATATGGTGGTGGCGGTGTGGCGGGAGAATCACTGCCAGCCAACAAGGGACTTGGGAATTTCCCTTTTCTGCAAAGCAAAGATCCAAGAACCACGACACACAGCACACACACACACACAACAGCACACAGTCACAAAACGCAGATCACACGTCCCACTCCGATATCCGCCCGTTGCTGTGGCGGGCTCTGGACCCCGGCCAGATCCTCCAGTCATGTGAAAACAGGCGTGGGTGATCTGTCGCCCACGCTGCGGCTCGCTCCAGAAAGAACCTCTTTCACCAGCCATCATCACTGGGTCACGGGTCACTTCTGGACCCTGGACCCACTGGAGACACCATGGGTAGAAGGGGGAGGGGGGGTTGGTTGGGGAGGGAAAGGAACTCTCAACCGTGTCACCACTAGAACCTTGCATGCTGTGCGGTAGAATCTGGAACTGTTCTGCTGTGTTCCCCCGCCGCAGACGGACGCTGGTAATGATAGCCAGCAGAGAAGCAAAGCTGGGGTTAAAGCAGCAGGTCAGGGAGGTGATGGTTGGGAGGGCGGGGGGGGGGGGCGGGGGAGCGGGTGGGGGGAGGTAACAGGTCATTGCTGCATCGGGGCGTTCGTAACTTCAGGACAGTTTGTTGCCTGTCATGTATTTATTCATCATCATTTAGCAGAGGCTTTTATTCCAAGAGACTTAAAGGGACTTTTATTTTGATACATGACATTTAGAAGCAGACAGGGGTTATGGGTCAACTTTGGTGGACATTGGGATTTGAACCCGGAACCTTTCAGCTGGGAGTGAAACATCCTCGCCACTGACTCAGTGTCACCAGATTAGAGCCTCAGTCTCCCAGCATGCCCCCGTTGTTGGCAGTGATGCGCTGTCTGAATGCATTGTGCTAATTCTATGGCTAATGGCTGATGCTACGGCTAACTAACGCTGATGTTACACCTACCGCTGACACTGTGGATAACAATGAAGCTATGGCTAAAATCAATGTGGTGGCTCATGTCAATGTCATGGCTAACGCCGAGCTTGGCTGACATCGGCGCCATGGCCGACGCTGATGCCAAACTCCAGTAGCTAACGCATGGCTTGCCTGCGAGGCACAAGGAGTCAGACCCACAGCCAGAGGCCCAGGGGTTAATAGATCAGCCTTGATCACATGACACCGCTATGGGTGGGAATGACCGCGAATGCTGCATTTGGGTGAAGGAGGAGGAGGAGGACGAGGAGGAGGAGGAATAAGAAGGAGGTGCAGGAAGAGAAGGAGGAACAGGAGAACCCGGAGGAGGAGGAAGAGAGAAGTGAAACGTGAGGTGTGGGCAGCAGGTTGAGGGCTATGAGAAAGAGGAAGAGGAAGATGAGGAAGAGGAGGGGGAGGAGCTCTGCTGCATTGTGAAGTATGTCCGTCACACTATCCTCCAACTCTTAATTCAGAACCACGACCGCCTGGAACACGGGGACACACACCACAAGGTCCACAGTGTTGTCTCACGCTCACACGCACAATCTCAACACATCACATCACACATCACATCACACACATGTTTCTGTGCAAGCATGTGGTTCGGAGGGGGGCTGCGTGGGGGAGGGGGGCTGCGTGGGGGGTGGTGGGGGTGTTCTGTGTGTGTGTGTGTGTGTGTGTGTGTGGGGGGGGGGGGGGGGGGCGGGGGTCTGGGCGGTTGTGTAGCGATGAGTCTGCAGAATTTTTCAGAGAGATTTTTTTTGTCTTTTCATACTTTTTTTAAGCAGTAAATTCCTTATTTCCTCTGAAGTGAGGAACATGCATTTTACAATAAACGCAATCCAGGTCTAGCAACCTCTCTCTCTCTCTCTCTCCTCTTCTCTCTCTCTCTCTCTCTCTCTCTCTCTCTCTCTCTCTCTCTCTCTCTCTAATCCTGTCTGTCTCACAGACTATCTGTCTTTTTCTATCTGTTATTTCTCCCTGTCTCTCTTTCTCTCTGCTCTCTCCTTCTGTCTCTACCTCTCTACTTGTTTCTGTGCCCCCCCTCTCTCTCTCTCTCTTTCTCTTTCTCTCTCTTTCTCTCTCTCTCTCTCTCTCTGAAGGCATCTTTTTATGGATCTTACATTCCTAAAGTGGTGGAAACAGAAGCCCTTGTTTAGAGCCCTCCCCCCTCTGTCCCCCCCGCCTCACCCCCGCCTCTCTCCCTTCACCTCCCCTTTCTCCCTCCCCCACTTTTTTCATCTTCCTAGTTTTGGAGCACAGCGGGTCAAAGGTCGAGACCCCTTCCAGCTTCAGAGACGTGTCAGGTCATGCAAGTCACATAGCATTCCCTGTATAGACCCCCCCCCTTCCAGCGTGCACCCCCCCCCCCCCCCAACCATCCGCGACCCCCCACCTCCACCTCCACCACCAATACCACTGACTCTCAATTGTGAGCGACTCCTTACACAAAAGGTGTTAGAGTCTACTTGCTCCTGTGAGTGTGTGTGTACGTGTATACAGTATACTGTATGTGTGTGTCTGTGTCAATGCATGTGTGTGTGTGGGTGTGTGTGTGCTTGTGTCAAAGATAGTGGCAGTCGTCAGACACTTGAGAACCTGTTTCAAGGTGTTTGTTGCTCTGTGTCACTCTTAAAATACACACATCAAGGGGGAGCTCCACATTAAAAGCCCCATTAAGACTGGTGTTATCCCTCCACATTAAAAGCTTATTTTTTTCTCCTTTCTTCGTTTTTTTTCTTCCCCAATAATTATTGATGATCAATATATAGCATAACGTTTGTTATTACTGAAGTTAACGCTCACAGTTTAGTAATAACATTAACAATTATATAAATTAACAAATTAATGATAAGCTGAATCAAATGTGATGCACAAAATGACTATTTTACTAAAACACTGAATTTACTTTTACAGTTGTAAATACCATAAGTTATACTTTGCCTAAATAAACCAATAGCACTAGTTCACTAGTTCAGTTCAGTTCATTTTGAGTGATAGAGCTTCATGAGACAATGACACCGAATGTCCTACCGGAGAGATTCATGACTAACGGGGCGCAGAGACGTCCCAGTGTCAAATTAATTAAGAAAGAAAAGCAAAAAGCGAAACGCAAAATGCAAAAAAAATTAGGAAATGAAAACACAAAAACACATAAATCAGAAGGCGGTCGTCAGGAAAGCGTGTCACCACCAATTCCTCCTCAACGGCGAGGGGGTGGTGGGGGGGGCCAGAAACATCCATTTTCAGAGCAGCATCTTGGAGCCGAGTTTGACAGGTCATAAGACCCGTCTTCCGAGGCCATCGGCCCTGTACCCCCCCCCCCCCAACCACCCCCCCTGCTCCATGAGTCAGCAAAAGCAGCAGCGCCGCGTTTCCCAAGACCCCGGTGGACGGGAAGGAAGAAAAAACACACGTCGCCCAAAAAAATGAGGAATGGCTCTCAGACGGGCAAACAAGCACAAAAACGGAAAAAGAAAAGCAAAAAAGTGTGACCCCTTCCCGGGAATAAACAAATAACAAAATTAATTGTGGGGAGATTGTGAAGGGGGTGAGGAGGGGGTGAGGGGCCACCCTCAGGGGCCAGCAGGAACAGATAAATCTGGCCTAAGGACGCCAAGGCCTCCCCTCGCTTAACCTCTTAATCAACCCCAATCGGCCAGAGGAAACCACAGTGAAACTCTGGAGACTGTTTCAAACCCTGGTGAAACACTGGGGTGCTCGGACACTATTATACGCACACACCCGGACGCACACACCTAGACACACACTTGCACACCTAGATTTACACACATAAACAAACCCATGTTTGTCGGGTGTGTGTAATTACACCCTATTACACCCTATCAAGTTATCACATCAACTAAATGGACCATCCACGTGAATAGAAAGGAACACTTGTGTGTTTTGAACGTGTCTGTAGTTTCTCACTAAGTATATTAATTCATTCACGGTGATTTCAGGACAACTCTTATAACGTCTTAACCTCCAGGTCGGAGGTGGTCATCTGCTCCGTGAAAACATTGATCATCATCTGTATTTCGGGAATACATACCTGGTCACCGCCCCGCCTCTTCCTACCCAATACCTTTCACAACGGGCTCATATTTAGCAACGTGCCACTCGGAGCACTGCATTGTGGGTCACCTCTGTTGTCAAACCTCTCCATAAATTAGGAGCAGCCGCGGCCTCCGCATTTCCTAGGCCACGCGGTGGGGTCGTGTTTACCCCCCACCCCCGCCCCAACACCCCCGGGTGTCAAACGTCACGCCCCCACCCCTACCTCCCCTCCCGCCTCCACCCCACCACCAGCAGTTGCTCATGGTCAGTCAATCACTGACCAGTCGACCGCTTTATACCTTATGACAATTCTTGCTCTGCGGATTTGACCCGCTTCATATCTCAGTCGGGTGGAGTTAGGTTGGGTGGGGTTAGTGGGGTTAGGTTGATAGGGTTCTGCGGGCGCCCGGGTGGGTGTCAGGTATGGGTGTAGAGCGGCGTTTGAGTGGGTGACTCTGATAGGCTGAACTCTGGGTAACTCAATGCATTGTCCTGAGAGGGCAGACTCCACCCAGCTGGCGGTGGCGAGGGTTGAAACAAACCATAAATATAGTGCCGGAGGCGCAGAGTTATCAGCTGGAGGCGGACATTTGGATTGTTCTGGAAAGTGCTGCTGGCGATAAGAATATGTGATACGATTGTGTGTTTTTCTTTTATGAAGACAAAGACTTGTTTAAAGTCATTAGAAAATGAACAAAGATGATTCGATTGATTTAACAGCTACTTTACACACACAATTTGCATCACACAGCATTCAAAACTGTTTCAATCACATCTTGTTTTATAGTATTTCCCTCTGAATATCGGAGGCTATCTTTCCTTGCAGCTAACCTCCATGTGTGGTAAATAAAATGATCTTCCTCTCTCCTTCTCACAAACTCTCTTTTTATGCAATCTATGTTTCAAATTGAGTGTTTTACTGGCATGTAATTACACACTAATAAAGCAAACAACAAGCTAACAATTCAAACAAACATCAAGATAAAGAAATAAAAAAACGAATGAATAAACAAGCAGATAATAATAATACTGATAATATTAACTATAATAGCTCCACTTACACACATACACACACACACACACACACAAGCAAACAACAAACTAATAATTCAAACAAACATCAACATGAAGAAATAAACAAATCAATAAAGACAAGAACTTAAACAAGCAGATAATAATAATACTGATAATATGAACTATATTAACACCACTTACTCACACACAAACACACACACACACACACACACACACACATTACATCCAGTATATTATCACACGGTATCTCCAGTATCTCCAGTATTACCATAGACGTCTACCATAGACGCTTTGGATAAAAGCGTCTGCCAAATGCCCTAAATGTAAATGTAAATGTAAGAGGCATCAACACCAAACCATTCCTAACAATCAGAGATGTGGTGTGTCTCTCTGGTTCTCATACCACACGTATAGCCGTTTAATAGCCACACAGAGCACAGCAGCTGTGGCTCGGGGGCTCGCCCTATCTGGTGGATTAATGACCCGCAACATCACATACATTACTAACCCCGGGTTGACGCTCATTTAATGAGCTTTGCCCAATGAAACTTTATGAATTCTCCCCAACCTAAGTCATAGAGTATAGTCCCCCACCGCTGTATAGAGTTACACTCTAATTATTAAGCCCTAAACTCCGAAGTGCCCTGGTCACCAGCTCGTGGAATGCCTTAATGGCGAGTGGAGGGGCTAATTGGGAAGCAGGTTAGGTTACATGTGTCAGCAATTAAGCCCAACGCAGGGCCAACGTGATCGCCTCCGGGGCCAACCCAGCACCCCTCGTTCCTCGCAGACCTCTGCTTACTGCCGGGGTCTTCTTGTCCTTCATATTTCATTTGTTTTATTGGAAATGACTCGACTGCAGCGCTAACACGTCAATGCTGTGTCCGTTCGACTCTTGAAACAACAAACATAGTCTGCCGGTGGTCTCTACAGTCGTACACTACAGGCCTATGTTGTTTTTGTGTTTTGCAAACAAACATATTTGTCCACATTGTTACACAGATAACAATGTTTTTCTCTCAGAAACAAAATGGTAGCTTTAAGAGGCCTTCAGTCAATTTAACTTAGAATTAAAGAAAGAAAGAAAGAAAGAAAGAAAGAAAGAAAGAAAGAAAGAAATTATTCTTACTGACTTCATGTGTATCTAAATCCAGTGATTATGTCCACAGGCATGGTATTTTGTCCATTGATCTTCTCAAAAGAAGTGTAAAGGCGTGTCTAAATTAATTATGCAATTTGGGCTCCTGTGCGTGCTATGCTATATGAACACTCGACCCTCGGCACTGTGGCTTTGTGGGAACACATGACATATCAAGACCTATCTGGGAAAATGCCCAGGACCCTGCTGTGCCGGCCGTGAAAGCCTCCATTACAAAACAACACTGTCACTGTTAATTACCGCAGTATAGCCTTTTGTGCTCCAGCGTCCAGCTGGCAAAGCCATGCACAACAAACCAGCAAAATCAACACTTTCTCACCTGGTAAATCATTTAAGAGTCGTAAATGTTGCCGCAAAGTTTGTCACCTTTTTTGTTTTGTTCTGGGATTTATAGACAATTATTTAAACTCATCAGTCACTTTGTATGTTTATTGTTTATTTACATTTTACGTTTTTAGTCATGAGGTTTGAGGGGAATACTTAATCCTACTTCAATGCTTTCACCGGCTATTTCTATTTTTGGTTTTTTTAAAGACACATGCGTATTTTCAAACATGACAAACTACTTTTTTCATATATCATCTTCAGTTTGAATAACCTTTCTTGGTTGTTGTTTTTCAATTTCTCATAGCCCATTCCATAAATTATCTGTGTGTCGTGCGCAGTTAAAAGTTGGAGGGTCAACTCAGGCATCGGCTGCTGATAGGCTACACGGCATGACCCTTGCCTCTGTCACTCAAACACAACCAAGTGGGCCGGGAACCAATCACAAAGTCCCCTTTACGGAGCCATTATCCTCTGGCCAATAGAAGCCCACTGACCTCTCTAGTTGGGAGGGGGTGTGCTTGTCCTTATTTGGAATTTATGACCATTTATGGAAGGCTGCTCGGGGCTCCACTATAGAGAGCCTACGTTTTTCCCTTCCACTGTCTCTCGGGGACCTATTACCGTACATATCAAAAAATATGTACGGTGGTCAACGCCGAGAGACAAATCATTTTTTGATCTGATGATCTGATGTTTGTCAATTTAAAAGATTATTAGATTTTGCAAGTCAACCAAGTCACAACAATAAAGCCACATTTAGTCTAGTGTGAAACAGCATCAGTGCACAACATCTCTCGTCCCACACAAAATATGTCACCAATATGTCATCAACCCAAACATGTATCCGGGATAATAAATAATATTAGCTGGGAAGCGAAAAGAACAAGCAAGTCTTGCTTGTGTATAACTACATCCACACAGGCATTGTGTGTTAATATTAGCTTTAGTTGCTCTGGGTAGCTTGTGGAGAGTTATCACGTCACTTTTGTCTGTGTAGTTTTTCTAATTTTGTATGTATATTCAGTGGTGGAAGAAGTACTCAGATCTGTTTAAAGAAGAAATACAAGTACAACATCAGTATCTCTGACCCCAACAATGTCCTGAGCAGTAAATATGAATTATTACCATCAAACCGGAGATACAGGCTTCCAGATTGAAGAGGGTTTTAATTAGGGTTGGACTGAAGCACACCTTTGTGCTCCAGTCAATCCACTAATTAAAGATTTAAAATAATCTCAGATCAAATGTATTTTGAAAGGCCTTTAATATTGTTTTCTGTGATTGTAATGTCATAATGTTAATGTGTTAAATGTTTGTAAAATATTTTTGTACCCGTCCATGTACATTGTGTAAAATAAGCAAAAGTCCTGCATTGAAAATGTTACTTGAGTAAAAGTACTAAATTATTAGCAAAAGTAAAAGTACTTATTCTGCTGAATGGCCCATTTCTGAAGAATATATATGATACTATTGGATCATACAGTATTTATTGATGCATCGTTGATAAAGGTGGAGCTTTACATACTGCTGAGCAGCCTGTGGATTCCCTCCTGGGAAACAATAAATCATTATTGATATAATAATACAATGCATTAATTGATCATATTTTGTATTGTTGATCAGAATCTATAAAGTAACTACAGCTGTCAGATCACCCTAAATGTAAACCTAGTACAGTAAAAAGTATTTTAAATATTTGAGATGTAGTGGAATAGAACCTCAAATATTACAGTACAGTCTTCGTACAGTAGTTAATTTCCAGCACAGTTCGTAGGCCCTAAACCTTGCAACATGATGTTTTAGATTGACAATCATCACGTGTAGTGGGACGATATTTAACACGCGTCATTCAAACTCTCCTGGGGATCTCTTTTTTTTTTTTTCCTTCTCTCCTTCAAAATAAGGTCCCATGGTGGTCCACCGGAAGGGGCGGGGCTTGGGCGTTTAGTGTCACTTTCACCCAAATCTAGTGGCGATCCTCCTCTCATAACTCGGACGGGACTGGCGGCTGCAGGGTGAAGTGTCGGCAGGCTCCACTTGACTCGGCGAAGCCTCCTCCCGTGTGCGTAAAAGACGCAGCGGTTCCTCCTCCACCGCTCTGACGCACGGCACCACCACCACCACCACCACCAAGCACCACCACTAGCACCACCACGACCACCACTAGCACCCGTTCTGTCCGGACCTCGACAGCAGGAGAAGAGACGAGAGGACTAATTCTTCCGTGGGGGTGGGGGGGGGGGGTGGACGTACAACAGTCTAGTATGTTAATGCGATGACAGCGATTATTTTGTGTTTATTCTGAAGTGTTCCTCAAGCTCTTCTTAACGCGCGGCGCAGCTCGACGGAGAGAAAAAACCACGAATTATTATTATTATTCCTCAGGGAAACGCGCTTAACCTTTTCGATATTTGTTTTTTTTAATTCGTGGTAATTTTATTTCATCCGTACTTTTATATCGCGTTCATCTCGCCCGAGTGTCCCACGGAGACAAGAAGGTGTTTATGGATTCATTCATGGACAGGGAGCAATACGAGGAGTGGTACGATGTTCATGTCGATACCCTGCTGCCGCTGCTGCTGCTGTAAACTTTGAGAAACAAAGTTTACAGAGAAAAAACTAAAGAAGTCCACCATCCACCAGACATAGTTGATAAAGTTTCAAATCGATCTCTTATTATTAGCTCATCGTGGGAAAGCCCCGTTCGCTGAGAGTTGGGGGTTTCTCCGGACAGTCAGCGCGGATCTCTCTCTCTCTCTCTCTCTCTCTCTCTCTCTGGACTCTCTCTCTCTCTCTCTGTCTCGGTGTGTTTTAACCACCCAACGCGTTGAGGATAGCATGGCAATGGTAGTAAACCAGTGGCAAGAGAACCTCTCGGCGGACCCCGGGTCCCAGCTGCAGATCTGCGGCCAGGAGCCCGGAGGGACCCCCGGCACGCCCAACGGATCCACGCCGGGGAACGACGGGCTGTCCGGGGACAAGATGCCCAACGTGGACTGCATGGTGTGCGGGGACAAGTCGAGCGGGAAGCACTACGGCCAGTTCACCTGCGAGGGCTGCAAGAGCTTCTTCAAGCGCTCGGTGCGGCGGAACCTGAGCTACACGTGCCGGGGGAACCGCGGCTGCCCCATCGACCAGCACCACCGCAACCAGTGCCAGTACTGCCGCCTGAAGAAGTGCCTCAAGGTCGGCATGCGGAGGGAAGGTGAGAGGGGTGTGCTCCGCGGAGGAGGGCACGTCGGTGACATTTGCGTTAAACCAAAAAAAAAATAGGTCATTTAAAATGATTTCAAAACGCACGTCTCTGTGATTGTAAGGCTAATGGGCTGAACAATAAGGTGTTCATAACTTAGATTTGTGTTGCTTGATCAGACGTATGATTTGGGCCAGTGTGTTTTTAAATCAATGGTAGAATCACTTTGTTTCCCGCGATTTTTGCGATATTTTGTCCCCCCTGCGAAACACACGTGTGCTCTTCCGACGCCTTCAATTCGTTGACATTTCTCTAAACTAAAATTAACTCGAAATGAACAATTTAAAGCCTCTTCAGAAAATGATCTATTTTAACAATTTAGCCGATATTTTCCCCTTGCATCATTAATCAATTAATCAATATAAAATGTGAATTTAGTGGCTGATTGGCATATAGGCTACAGTATAGGTCCTATCATATGTTTTGCTTTAACATAACGCACTGAGTTCAGAGATTTAAATCACTGGTTTAAGAATTACAATGAGATTTAACTTCGAACCCACACCTTCACTAAAAAGACAAACAGAAGAAGAACAAACGGGCCTGAGAGTTTGTTTTAAAACTAAAAGAGCCTCTCATGAGTTGAAGCCGACAGAGCCAGTGCGGAAACAGACGTCCTGCAGCTGGGTTGACACTATAATACACCTCCTCCAGTGGTGTGTGTGTGGTGTACATTACAGTAAATACAGATAGTGTATTACTTTCATGTCTTTTATGCTTCCCGCGGGGGGGGGGGGGGGGGGGGGGGGGAGGCATGAAGCATCCCCCCGCAACAACACGACTCAATCCATGGCTGTGGGAGACGACTGGAAAATAATATTAGTCACGTTATTTCAATCCTTTCTAATAGAGCCTTAGAAATAGAGTTGTGCGCAAAACGCGTAAAGAGCGCGCAACCGATGGTGTAGGGGGCATGAAGGTCAAAGATGGCCACAAAACCGCTTGTTTTTGCGTCGCCCTTTAAGCCGCCCAACTTGTGTTTAATAACGGGAAGGATGTAATACATAATATTAGACAAACTGATAGGTCTATCAATACAAAGTGTGCAGAGAATAGGGTTGTATATTAGCCCTAATTATTGCTTTGTTCGCCTTCTTTAAGCTGATCATGAAAAAGGAGAGCGGGAGTCCAAAACGCTGCCCAAACCACTTGGTGACAACCAGGCTTGTATTCATATGTTGCTGTTTTAAAAAAATATAATGTCATCAATAGATCCCTCAAAATAATTGTTTTACTTTCATGATCAAAAAGCTCACCTCATTTGCTCACATGTTTATTAAAAAGCAGTTTTATTAAGCATTTCTACTTTGTTGATAACTTTCAAAGAGTGAAAATAAATGTTTAATTGTTGGAGCGAACGTTTAAAATGCTTCGGCTTATAGTAAAGAGAGTTGTGGGCCACTGTTCATTATTATTATATGCAACACATTTATCAGACTTAGACATAAACATTTCAGGCCTACTTGTTGATACTGAGCCTTTTTGCTCAACTATCACAGCTCTTTAGAAGAAATAGGCCTATACACAAGTTAAACATAAAGTTTCAAAAAGTAGTATAAAAGTTGATCTTAACCAATTGTTGACCTTGTGGTATTTATTCAGTTGTATCATAACCCTGAGTATTATTGGTTGTGAAGAACAATAATATAATTATTTGTTAAGATCAAACAGTAATAACAAATAAAAAAGCAAGCCTGCCATTATATGCACACTACTCAAATTCTAACTGGTTTAGTATCCGGTTTATGTTCAGAATTGCTTTCTATTTTACTGTAGGCCTATTAATTCTATTAGTATTAGCACTTGGGAACAGGCTATGGATTGCTGAGGGTTTGAAAGGCTTTGGTAATAAGCCATACAGAGGACTCTTAATTTGGTAGCCGTGACCTGTGCTTGTTTCTCTGTGTGTTTCATTAAGACTGAGAAGGAGTTGGCGGGGCATTCAGAGCCCCGGAGAGCCTGCTGTGATTGGAGAGGACATTTATTTTGAAAGGTCTCCCAGGGTCTAGAGCGCAAGAACAGAAATAAAACGGTTTTATTCTCACACAGGTGCACCCCGGCGACGTCAACACACACAAGCACACACACAAGCACACACACACACACACACACACACACAAGCGCACAAGTGCACAAGTGCACACACACACATACATCCATCACTATCTTATCTATACCCACCTGCACCCATTCTTGGGACATACACAAAAATAGAAAAAAATCGAGTTAATTATTAATCCATTTGTAATTAATAGCTAATTATTATGAGTATAATTTTGTACGTATTGGCTTTTATTTGGCCCTTACCAATAGATGGTTAGTGTGAGAGCTGCCTCTGTCCCTGTCTCTGTATAGTTCACACCAGCCAGTATCAAACAGTGGTGTCAAGTGCAGGTCAATGGAAACTAAAAGATCACCAATATATGGCTTTGAGTCAAAGTTCACTGCGTGTGTGTGTGTGTGTGTGTGTGTGTGTGTGTGTGTGTGTGTGTGTGTGTGTGTGTGTGTGTGTGTGTGTGTGTGTGTGTGTGTGTGAGCGGGTCGGGGACTGGAGCGCGCCGCTGAGTAAATACTAAACTCTGCAGTCCGACAGGCTTGCTAATATTCCCACCAATCCACACCCCCCACACACCGGCGACCGCAGCCGAGTAAACACTGAAATATCAAAGTTTAACTCACTTGTTTTTGTTTGGAAAACATTTACCTGTTGCAGTGTGGCTGGCTGATGGTTTAAACAGTCACCGGCCCCCAGCCCCCAGCCACCACCCACCACCCACCACCCACCCCTGGGGATACGAGGGTCTGCCGCAGAGACCTCCTGGAGGGGAAATGGTTTCCAGTCCCACATCCCTTACACACCCTCTCTCAGCCTCCGCCCGAGTCACACTCTGTTGCTAGCTGGAGCTCATTTGGCTAGCATTAGCAATCAGCTTCCCCCTCAAGGCTAAAGTTAGCATTTAGCTGTCCCCCAAGGCTAACTTTAGCATTTTAAAGGAATGTTTGAAGGTGAAAGGCCAACAAAGGCTAACCTATAAATAAACAAATTATAGTAGTCCTCAAACAGTAGAAATCTTTTTTATTTCTTCATTTGGATTTTACACAAATCCTCCCGTTGCGACAACAATATATGAAATGTCGAGCGCACCAAATGTAGCACCAAACAGTCGGAAAACAAAGAAGGCAAACAGCAATTGTTTTGAAAGAAGCAAGGAGTGTAAAAACAGGGCTGGAGGATGATGGTGGACTCCAGGTGTCTCCCATCAATCACGCTGACGGACGCGACAAGAGAGCGTTTTCTCTGGTGGAGATGGCAAGCAGCTGAACCTGTTTATCCATCACCCAGGGGTCACCGCCGCGCATTTCAACCCCCGGCCGTCCCCTGCACGGCGGTGGGGAGCAGGAATGCGTTTGACAGTGATCTACTGGCTACTCTTAACCGCTCGTGTACAAAGAACGCCGAGATTCATCTCCCAATAATTCTGCCGGCGCAACGAGGAGTGATCAAAACCTTGTGGTGGTCGAGACCCCCGGGCGGGTGCAAGGGGGGCCGGCGGGGGGACAAAGGATGTGGGAGATATTCTAGTGCACGTGGTGTCGTGTTGTTTTTACGAGAGATTTATCTGAATGGTAAAAGTAGCGTCGTGAGTTAGGCATGGGAGATACCGCTCCCAAGAGCTAGCCTAAAGTTACTGGATTTAATTAGGGTTTAACAATTAATCAAAATATTATCAAAATCGCAACGTGGGCGAGTGCAATATCCAAATTGCAGGAGCTGCAATTTTTTTGATGAGTGTAAATGTACATTTGTAACAACATGAGTAGGTTTCATCCCCAATGTCCGCAGCCTACCTGTAGCCATCTCAGAGCAAGATGTCCCACCCTCACCTGCTCCTCAGTGACATGTATCTAAACCTCATTCCCCCTGTAAACCCATTTAGATAAAAGTGTCTCGACTAAATAGTTAAACAGTACCACTGAAGTGTGTCTGTGGTTGGCCCCCATGGTTCCACTGATTTGATGGATCAGATGTGGAGCACTTGAAGGCGGAGGGTCGGCGTGGAGGCAGGCTTCACTTGACTTATTCATCCTGAGAGATACATTGCAAGGCTGAGAGTGTCACTGATGCAATTGGATCAGAAACTAATGCCCCTGAATTTCTCACGCAAACCTCTCCTCGCCACTCTCTTCCACTCTTGTGTCCTCTCCTCTCCTCTCCTCTCCTCTCCTCTCCTCTCCTCTCCTTCTCCTTCTCCTTCTCCTTCTCCCTCTCCTCTCCTCTCCTCTCCTCTCCTCTCCTCTCCTCTCCCTCACCCCATCTGTGTCCCAGGGTCGCTAGTACTTCAGATCCTCTCAACTGATAACTTTTGAAGCAGAATCTTTCTCTTTGTCTTTTTCTCTGTCTCTCTCTCTCTCTGTCTCTGTCTCTCTATCTCTCTCACCTTTCACTTTTGCGTCTTTATCACCGATTCCCTCCTGGTCGGCCTATCAGCTCCCCCTCCTGCGTGTGTCAGCACTCCTGTGTCCCATTGTCTCTGGTATTGGAGGACAATGACCTCACAGGTCAAAGTTCAGGACCATGCTAAATGGGTCGCTGGCAGAGCCACAGGAGTGTCACCTCAAACACTGGCCACACTTGTATGCCACACACACATATTTTTAACGTGTCTCTTAATTATATCCACTCTTTTACAGTGTTACACATTTGTGGATCGCACGGCACTTGTGAGTTGCTTGATTCTGTTTTTTATTTGTCCAATATGTCCCCCAATATGTCCCCCAATATGTCCCTCTCCTGATCTAGACGTTTTTATTGGACGATGCAGAACCAACAGAAGGCAATACATGTTGTGTGTACTGCTAATATTTTGTACTTGTTGCTCACCAAAGTAAACTATGTGCTTAAATCGTTCAGTAATGTATTCAATCATCATCCACTTCCTATTAAATATGATAAGCTTATGTGGAGTACACCCATTACAGTCACTCATTACAATGTGTTGTAAACCTGCACACAAGTCCCTAGCAGACCTCCTCCTGACCATCTACAGGCTGGCAGTGTTCTCTCTTACCAACAGCCACCAGAGATGCCAATTAATGCCATCTTTGTTTACTACAGTCTACTACACAACATGTCTACTACACAACATGCAATAAGTATTAAGTTGATGATCCAATAAAGTTTGAGTCAGCTTGGATCATCCTCTTTGTATAGACATGCCTTTGGTTTGACAGAAATCAACATTCGTGTAATTTATCATGTATAGGAGCCACTTATTTTAAAAGTTTTTAAAGGGTTCTCTTTTGCGATGCTTTACACTGTGCTCATTATCGCCACCTAGAGTTGGCCGGCTAACATGGCACTGGGACTGTACATTCAGGCACCGATTAAGGTTCATTCCGGTTCTTTCCGGAGAGTTACCTAACTACCAACTCTAGGTGGTGATAATGACCACTTGGGATGTTCGCGATGTGAATTGTCTTCTGACAATTAAATTAACAAAGTCCAATAGACACATCCGTAACACTCAGACATGCACATTCTCACACACACACACACATGGAGACATGTATAGGCACACGCACGCATAGACATGTGGACACTCACACGCACACACATACACACACACACATACACACGCACACGAATGGGTTTGTACGAGTGGGAGAGGAAATCATTCGATCCAAACATGTATGCCACACTGAGCCATCAGTGGGAGTGTGCTGTAGCCAGGGACTAAGCGGACCGGGCACTCTGACCTTCCACACCCAGTGTTGATTGTCCTTAATTGCATTTAGCGGGCAGGCCTGTCTAATTCCACTTACCATCTGACACACGGCGTAATCCGGGACAGCCACGCAGCCAGGCGTGCAGTTGGCTGCCAGCTGCCCTGCTGGGCCTGAGGTGGCTGTCTGGACTTACGCTGCAGCTGAAAGGTCCCATGGTGCCACAGCGGGGAGAGAGTTCCCATGATGCAATGCATCACATTGCAACACTACCCCCCTTCTCCTTGTTTTGTGTACAGTGTCTGAGGTCGCCTCCGTTTAGAAGGCAGCCAGGGCAGCCCTTTGAAGCATGTCGGCCATATTGGAACAAATGTCTCTCTGGCTTCGGGCCAACACCCTAATATGAAGAATGTTGTGGTTTGTCATGACGATAATTAACTAAAAATAAGTAATAGTTATGTTGATACTTTTTCAGTTAACTGTCAGAATAGTTGAATTATCATAATATAGTCGAAAAGTAGCCTTTCACCCTTTTAGTGTCGTTTCAATGCAAGGAGAAGGCAACATGTCAGCTATATGATTTTATGCGTATAACCGATATGTTACACGCTGTGATGTGATGATGTGAAGATGTGGATATGATTTTGATGCCCTGAATGGCTGTCCTGCTCATTTTGGGGGCAATTGGCAGTTGTCCAGACCTCCCTGTTTGAATTTGCAGCCATTTTCTAAATTAGATTCAAAGGGTGGGGAGATTTCCCTGTGTGGTATTTGGAGTAAACACAGAGCGATGCAGAGCTCTGGATGGTAATTTGTTTGTGTGTGCTACTGTGTCTGAGGTCGCTTGGCCTCAACACTGATCTTCCCCACAGAAGAATTAAAAAAAAGGAAACCGATTATAGCGTTCAAATCAGACTAAATCCCCCTTGGCTCTGTCTGCCAGAGATGTCTCATCTGCTACTCTGACTGTGACCCCTTCTCTCTCTCTCGCTCTCTCTCTCTCTCTCTCTCTCTCTCTCTCTCTCTCTCTCTCTCTCTCTCTCTCTCTCTCTCTCTCTCTCTCGCTCTCTCAATTCAATTCAATTCAATTCTCTCTCTCTCTCTTTTTCCCTCTCTCCCCCTCTCTCCCTCTCCCTCCCCACTCTCTCTCTCTCTCTCTCTCTCTCTCTCTCTCTCTCTCTCTCCCCCCCCCTCTCTCTCTCTCTCTCTCTCTCTCTCTCTCTCTCTCTCTCTCTCTCTCTCTGTGTGGCGGGTGGATCGGGTCAGGCCAGAGAGTGCTGTGATGTCATCATTAGTCAGACATATTTAAACGCTCAGCCACTCATGGTCTCTCAGGGTGACCTCTGTGTGTCGAGGCCCTCTGAGGAGTCAAGTGGACGTGGAGGATGCGTCCTCCTCAGCAGGCACCTCTCCTATTGGTTCACAGTGAAGTTTGCTTCATTCTAGTAGCCTTAGTTTGGCTTTATAAACTCATTTAGTTTGTGAGCACCATTTCCTTCCGTCTTTCTCTCCTCGAAACGTCTTCACTATTTTAAGCCATAGACCCAACAGATCGTCAATAGCGGTGTAAAGTAAGTTCCTGTTCCTAATTTTAACGTGAGGTCGGTTTTATTTATGTCATAAATAACAATTCATATTCTGAGCACAACCTGTTTTTCTCCTGCTGTGAAAAGTTAGTCTATTGGTGAGATATCTTTTGGTGAAATGTCAAATGCGATGTCAAATTTGCCCATAACCTCATATTGACATGATGGCACAAAGAAAGGAACAAGGTAATACATATTCATAAGGATGTATCACAAGCCTTACTCCATTCCTTAAAGACACACAGAAACATCCAAAATGGACCCTTCACACAAACGCACATGTTTTGTGATTGAGTCACCGAGCGCAAGAGCAAGCCGCTGCACCATTCCAATCATAATATTGTGAATACTATTAATATTCACATTAACACCACCACTGCCTGATATCCTGTGTCCATCCACGTTGCGCGGAAATGCCGTCGCATGGCAGTAGCAAGAATGCAACGTTCGCCGCGGCGGCATCCTGAAATAGCTGCTTTTGTCTGGCCCTGCTGCCCGGTTGTGTGTGTGTGTGTGTGGTGTGTGCGGGCTCTGGGGCCGGCAGCAGCAGCAGCAGCAGCAGGCCCAGGGCCGGCCGACAGCTGCAGGGCCAGGTCGGGGCCGCCGTGGAATGCTGCAGTTGTGCAACAACACGCTCGCCGGTGACGGACAGGTGGGGAAGAGAGACTGACAGACAGACCCACAGACAGGTAGACTTACTGACTGGCTGGCTGACTGACTGACTGGCTGAGACAAAGACAGGCAGCACTTTGGTCCAGCAAAGAAAGAAAGAAAAAAGTATTTTCTTACGACTTGCACAGTTTTTGTTTTTCAACAAAGGTCAACACTTTTTTGTCCTGTGTTATTTGAGGTATGTTGTAGAGCATAGAAGGGTGGATGTGTGTGGTGTGTGTGTGTGTGTGTGCCGGGGTGGGGGGCAGGGGGGGGAGGGGGAGGGAGGGTTGCATGTGGTGGTGAAGAGTGTTTTTATGACGCCCATGAGTGGTTTGACCTTGCGTGCGATTTCAGACCCCCGGCGCAGTGGCTTCAATTGACACAGTTGCCGTGTCCGAGGTGACCTACTCACCCCCACCCCCCCATGTACCCTCCACCCCCACCCCTTGACCTCTGCCTCCACCTGTTTTCGGCATGGAAACCCCTTAGCTCCGTCCCAAAGCTGATCTCAACGCAAATATCCGTTTCGACCACCCCACCTAGACTCCGCCCCCCCACCCCCCCGCCCCCTCCCCAAAAAACGGAACACCCTCCCAGCGCCCCCCGCCCCTGCCCCTCTCCACCCGCTGTGACCCCAATCCCTCTCCCCAGGACTTATCGTTTGTCTGTCTGTTTTCCTTTTCAACACCTTATCTCGCCCCTTCACCTTTTTATCTTGTTCTGTTTTATCACCCGTGACCCCTCCCCCCCGTTCTCCCTCCCCTGCTCTCCCCCTACCTCGACCTCTCCCTCTCTTTCTCTCTCTCTCTCTCCCTCTCCCCCGCTCTCTCTCTCACCCTCTCTCTCTCTCTCTATCTCTCTTTCTCTCTCTCTTTCATTTTTCTCCGTTCTTCCCATTTTCTCTCTCTCTCTCACGAGACTTTTTATGGTCTCTATCTCTCCCCCTCTATTCCTCTGCTCTCTCTCTCCCTCTCTCACCCTTTCACCCCCTCCTCCTATCCTGCTTATCTTGCCCCCCCCCCGCCCCCGACCTCTCTCTCTCTCTCTCTCTCTCTCTCTCTTTGTAACAGCAGATGAAGTCATTAGTCAGACAGCGAGGGCGAGCAAACAGGTGTTTTCCAAATGGCCCTTTGAGCCTCGTAGTCACTAGTGTGTGTGTGTGTGTGTGTGTGTGTGTGTGTGTGTGTGTGTGTGTGTGTGTGTGTGTGTGTGTGTGTGTGTGTGTGTGTGTGTGTGTGTGTGTGTGTCTGTGTGTGTCTGTGCGTGGCCTCTGTGTGCCCTCTTCGCCTCAGGCTAAGCCATTTGGCAGTAAAAGGGGAAGGTGTGTGTGTGTGTGCGTTTGTGTGTGTGCGTGTGCGTGCGTGCACGTGTGTGTGTGGGTGTTCTATAGGTGTGAGGCAGTATTATATGTGTTTTTCTGTCTGTCAGGGTTCATTGCTGTAGAACGGTGGGGGGGGGGGGAGAGAGAGAGGGCAGGCGAGGTACATGTAGAGCTGACATATTTTGAGATAAAGACATGATCCTATTCCCTGTTGGCTCATCTCTTATCATGTACCCACTCTGTAGCGCATGTCGGGAGGTTAACAACACATTAGTGCTGCCTTCTCTCCTATCTCCTCCCCTCCCTCCTCCCTCCTCCTCTCCTCTCCACACTTCTCCGCTTCCCTCCTCCAACTCAAGTTCAATCAGTCAATGAAACTTTATTTACATCATACTTTTTGCACAAAATTCCAAATACAAAATGCTCATGCAATGGAAGAAATACAAACAGAATAAAAACGAACATTTGAATTACAGAGACATTCGAGACATTTAAACCAAAACAAAAAATGACATACCTTTAATAGACCCTTTTTACAGACGATCAATAGCAGTATAAAGTGACTTCCTGTTCCTGTCATTTTAACCACAGTTCGGTTATATTTATCTGTCTGTCCAGCACCAGCATAGTATACATGTAGATTGTCTTGACTAGTTGTGTCTATGCTGGTGCACTGCCAGACCTAGATCCAACGGACCCATCATTAATGTTATGAGCTACACCTTTCAAGATTCAAGATTCAAGATTCCTTTATTGCCATATGTAACAAGCACAATGGAATGCTTACTGCATTCACTCCTGCAGTATTCTTCTAAACATAAATTCTAAAAACTACTCTAAAGAATTAGTAATAGTACCTAATAAGTACAGTAAAAAGTGAAAAGTATTCTTATAAACAGTATTCTTATAAACAAACATTTTTAAACAAACCAAAACTAAACAATTAATCATATAATACCTAATAAGTACAGTAAAAAGTAAAAAGTGACAAGAAAAGTATCAATACTCTGAAAAATCTGTGTTTCTCCTGTGAAATGGCTCTTTTGATCAAAAGACCTCAACATTCACCAACTCACCGCCTAATGTCCTGTCCTTCCCCCAGCCGTCCAGCGGGGGCGCATGTCCAACTCCCAGACCAGCCCGGCGCAGTACCTGACCAACAGCAGCGACCCGTACAACGGGCAGCCCTACCTGTCCGGCTTCATCTCGCTGCTGCTGCGCGCCGAGCCCTACCCCACGTCCCGCTACGGCGCCCAGTGCATGCAGGGCAACAACCTGATGGGCATCGAGAACATCTGCGAGCTGGCGGCGCGGCTGCTGTTCAGCGCCGTGGAGTGGGCCAAGAACATCCCCTTCTTCCCCGACCTGCAGCTCATGGACCAGGTGAGGTCCGACTAGAAGGCCCGACGAGAAATGCCCATGTAGAGGATGAACACTGAATATTTAGCCTGCAAAAGTCGACTGTCTCTGTGTGTCTCATATAACTAGCTTATTTCTACCACACTGTTCAAAACAAAGTATGAACATATTGTATTTCTTTAAAGGCGTTGTACATCTTCTGTAACATATAGAACATATTTAATTTTTGGATATTATTTTTTTTTTTACTGCCATCTCTCAAAATGAAACAAAATAAATGTGAATAAATAGCAAATAAAAGAAGATATATATTTTTTCTATGTCAAATAAATATTTGAGCGCCCCACCACACACGGATGGGTGCACATGACCCTGCACCCGTACCCGGGTTCTGACAGCTGCTCTGGGTTTGGCCACCGCACAAAATAAAAACAGTAAATATTCTCTGACATCTTTTGGCGGCTGCACTCGTCGCTAACAGGGCGTGTGACAGCAATGCTATGTCTAACTACATCATGAATGTCATTTCAGCAATGCGGTCTATGATCGTTATCCCAAGCGACAAGCTTGAATTGGCATATCCACCTTGGCGTTACACACTGTGTTCCACGCTGTCCACAATGCTCGTCTGGCTAATGTTAGCTAAGATAAGATAAGAATATTCTTTATTGATCGCGGACAGGAATGCTAGTCTGTCTAATGTTAGTATGGCTAACAGTAGTCTCTGAATCTGAATCTGAATTCCTCCGGGTCTCCAGGTGGCGCTGCTGCGCATGTCGTGCGAGCGAGCTGTTTGTCCTGAACGCCGCCCAGTGCTCCATGCCCCTGCACGTGGCCCGCTGCTCGCGGCGGCCGGCCTCCACGCTCGCCCATGTCGGCGGAGGCTGCGTGGTGGCCTTCATGGACCACATCCGCGTCTTCCAGGAGCAGGTGGAGAAGCTGAAGGCGCTGCAGGTGGACGCCGCCGAGTACTCCTGCCTCAAGGTCCATCGTGCTCTTCACGTCTGGTGAGCACATGGGGGCTTCACTTGTCTGCTGTCTCTCTCTATAGGAACTGTGAAAGGAGATCGAAGGGGTCCATAGGATTTTATATGGCCCCTGATCTAATGACGCGTCTAATACCCAACCAAACCTCAAGGTTCTGCAGGTTTTTGTCGGCGAAAATGATTTGGCTGTAATGCAATTGCACAGTCGGTCGGTCTAGCAGGGCTGTGCCAGACTTCTTCCAAGACTATTTAGACAGCCTATGATTTCATTTGTTGAGTCAGACGAATAAATGAAACGCCGACGTCTGCTACTGAGAGCTGTATACTATAATGGAGTCTACAGCTCCGATAGCTGTGACATTTACATAAAGCTAACCAAATAACCTGAAATAGCACGCGAGGGCTTCCAGGGGGCATTGTTAACTCGTTTGGCTCCGTTAAATAGGAGTAAATTCAAGTAATTACTGTACATTGAGTTAGTGTATCACCAAAAGACATCAGTTCAAGAAAAAGAGCACAGCAGCTGGCTAGCCAAGCATGACGCCAAGTTACGCCGCTTAAATTAGTGTGACCTTACAAACACAAGTCCACATTTCTTGATGAGAGCAAACAAAGACGGATTAGGATACGTGTGTGTTTTGGCTTTCGGCGTCTCGTAATTAGCTAATGCTAGCTAATGAAACTTAGTAAATCACAGCAATTTGGCCCAAAAATAAAGCAGCCCCCCCTCCCCATTCTTATTACGGATAAATTCCCAGACTTTCATACAAAAAAACGTAACATTTTCGCCACTCTGGTCCAGCTATAATTCAGCGTTCCCACCTCAGCCTGATCGTATGAATAGCAAGCAGCAGCTGTGTGTTGCCGCCGCTAAGCCTGGCCAAGGTGTGACCTCCCCGGCAATACGTCAGGCTATTAGTCGCATGTAGCCGCGCTCGCCCACCAGCGCCATTATCCTCCACCGCGTTTGACCGAAACTTGACCGCTCATTTATAATGGGCACTTATTGACTGTATGCATAGCAGCCCGTCTGGCTCAAATCAGTCATGCCGGGGGTTCAATTGGCCCGGCCTAACCTTACCGTTGTCAGTATAGCCTTTGGCTTTCGCTAAGCCCGCCTTCGTCTCCTCCTCGTGCGTCGCCCTCTACCTCTTCCTCTTCCTCTTCCTCTTCCTCTGCCTTTGGCTCGATGGGGTTAGGCTTCCTTGGCACATTACACAAACGGCGCACTTTACCAAAATCCCCCCTCTGGATTTTTCGGCTTTAAAAATAATGCATGAAAAGTCAGGCAACACCTCGACACACCTTGAACGTAAACAAGATACCTGGATGGATGGAATGGATAGATAGATGGATAGATGGATTGATGGATAGATAGATGGATAGATAGATGGCTCCAGGATGCCTCCAAGTAGACTGTGGACATTGGGGCTCGAACCCAATACCTTTTGGCGGCGAGTCAAACACCCCTGACCACAACATACATGAACTGTATGTCCTTCCCCACAAGACCCTCACAACGAATAGCTTTTAAATATCCGGGGGGCATTCCCTAACCGCTGTACTTCCAGTTAGTGATCGGTGTCGGGGAGTATCTGTTTACACGTGACATCTGTTTGGGATGATGGTGGGTGGTTAGGGTCCTTTATGGTCCTAAACCCACCGTGACTGGATTATGTGGCCGGGTGGGGGGGGGGGGGGGGGGGGGGGGCTCCCCCTCTACCCCTGTCCTCTGGAAGCGTGTGAGGTCGCCTCGTATTACCAGCCTGGAAACCACCATCGTAAACACGGCCCTGCTTTAAAAACTCTCTTTCTGAACCGGGGTCCTCCTGTTTGTTGGTCTACGATCACTTTGCCCCCTTCAGTCAAATCCCTTGTTCTTCTGTCTTCTGTCGTAAAGAAGTAAATGGTTTTGATTATTATTTTTAACGGGATACACTTTGTCACAGAAGGTCTTCAGGTGTGTGTGCACTACGAATGCGGTCCCCTGGCCCCCACACCCCCACCCATTTTGTTGCCGCGGTGACCGGGGAATGGCCCTCCGAACTGTGACAGTGTGAAATGAGTCTCATGTTCTACCAGAGCATGGACCAGGAACACGGCTACAACACCACGCACCATTAAACCCCCAAACACAATTGTTTTGGATCTCATGAAAGATGAAGGCACCATGGTGCATACACACCGCGCTTGGTAGCTCACAAGCCCAGCGGAGGTTGAACGAGGCGACTCCTGCCCTGCCTCGCTCAACGCGTACCCCCGCCTCCCTCACAGAGCGTTGACCTGGCCACCACCATCTCCACCCCCACCATCACCACCACCACCACCACCACCATCACCACCGCCAACACCACATCCACCACCCAGCACCACCACATCCACCACCACCACCACCACCACCGTGCGACCAGCCGCTCCACCACCCTGGGTCAGGTGGTCCGTGGACTCTGTCTCTCTCTCTCTCTCTCTCCTCCTTCCTCGCCTCGTCACCACCGCCGCCGTCGCCTCTCTCTCTCCTTCACGCTGCTCCCCCATCTATTATTGAAAGCAGCCTCTCCTCTCTCTTCCCCCCCCCCCACCCCCCTCACCCCCCGCACCCCCAGACCCCCCTAGCCCGGGCCTCCTCCCCTCCACCAGACCCCTGCCCCCCCCACCCCCCCCCCCTCCCTCCCACCCTGCTGCGTGAATTATGCATGGGTGGGTTTCGCTCTCAAGGATTTGCCACAGCTCCATCCCTGACCTACATAACCCCTGTAGCCCTCAGCATCCCATGTGACTTGCCCGGGCGCTTGGAGGAGGGCTTGCTCACACACACACATGCATTGACACACACACACACACACACACACACACACACACATACATGCTTGCATGCGCATGCACATGCAGACACACACACAGACACTGTGTGTCTGTGTGTGTGTGTGTGTTATCGTGCTATTTTCAAGTCTAGGTCTTGATGTTGAGTCCTTTTGCCTCTCGGTTGACTTTTGAAAGAGACAGAGAGGTCAAGTTTATGCAAAAGAGACTTTGATTTTGAATGCTGTAAATGTGAAGTTGTGGCTCGTGTTTAAGCAGAAGGTCACACACACACACACACACCCACACGCACACGCACACACACATACACTAACATCCACACACGCACACGCATGCACGAACATCAGCACACACACACATACACACATGCATACACTAACATTGACACACACACATACACACACACACGCACACACACACACACACACACACACACACACACACACACACACACACACGTACACTAACGGTGACACACACACACACACACACCTTCCACCCTTCCTCAGCCAGCCAGTGAAAGCCAGTCCAGTCCCATTGACATCAGGGGCCGCTGTCCTGATCCCCCCACCCATCCACCCAACCAGCCCCCCACCCCACTAGCCCTGGTCCCATCCCCAGACAAAGGGGCTCGGTGCGTGGCTTGGCAGTAGGCCGCCCGTGGTGTGTGTGTGTCGTGGCATGTGTAGGGTCCGTCCTCCCAGCTCCCAGCTCCCAGCATCCCAGCTCCCAGCTCCCAACTCAGCTCCATACCAGGGAGCCCACAGCCAGCCCTGTTGTAAGAGAGAGAGAGAGAGAGAGAGAGAGAGAGAGGAGAGAGGAGACAAATGGTGAAAACATGAAGTGAATTAAATCCTATGAAGTGTGAAACAGAAGCCCAGCAGGACTGGGTTAGGATCAAACTGTTGGCTGACAAAAGAGAGAGAGAGAGTGAGAGGGCGGGGGGGGGGGGGGGGGGGGGGAGGGGGTGTGTTCACCGCCGCCATTTTTCGGGCTCTAAGACCTCCAGGCTGAGGGGGTCTTTAACACGGCCCAACTTAGAGAGAGAGAGAGAGAGGGAGGGAGGGAGAGAGGCAGAGGGACGCACCCACCGAGGGGTGGGAGTGACCCCGACCAGGGGGCCTTTTAAAAACCAAGGTTCATCCGGAGGACACGGGCCCCCGAGCGACCCTTCATAATGCTGTAATGTACTGTACACGACCAGAGCTCAAAATGTGTCACCGTTGAGTTCACACATCTCTCTCCCTCCCTCCCTCTCTCTCTCTCGCTCTCGTAAACACCCCCCCCCCTCCACGACACACCAACACACGAACCACCAGCAACACCGCCACCACCACCTCCCCTATGTATTCTCGACACTGTGCACAGCATTAAAAACACAAGAGGTGTGAAAAGGACCGTGCGTGAGTTGGTGTTCTCTGTGGCGGCGGGTCCGGTGGTGCCAGACTCGTGAACAGGTGGAGGGGATAGGGGAGGGGGCGTGAGTAGGGTGAGAGGAGGCAGGCGGAGGTGAGAGGAGGCAGGCGGAGATGAGAGGCAGGCAGAGATGAGAGGCAGGTGGAGGTGAGAGGGGCAGGTGGAGGGGAGGAGAGGGGCAGGTGGAGGGGAGAGGGGCAGGTGGAGGTGAGAGGAGGCAGGCGGAGGTGAGAGGAGGCAGGCGGAGGTGAGAGGAGGCAGGTGGAGATGAGAGGGGCAGGTGGAGGTGAGAGGGGCAGGTGGAGGGGAGGAGAGGGGCAGGTGGAGGTGAGAGGAGGCAGGCGGAGGGAGAGGGGCAGGTGGAGGTGAGAGGAGGCAGGCGGAGGTAAGAGGGGCAGGTGGAGGGGAGGAGAGGGGCAGGTGGAGGGGCAGGTGGAGGTGAGAGGGGCAGGTGGAGGTGAAAGGAGCAGATGGAGGTGAAAGGAGCAGATGGAGGGGAGAGGGGCAGGTGGAGGAGAGGGGCAGGTGGAGGTGAAAGGAGCAGGTGGAGGTGAAAGGAGCAGATGGAGGGGAGAGGGGCAGGTGGAGGGGAGGTGGAGGTGAGAGGAGGCAGGTGGAGGGGAGAGGGGCAGGTGGAGGTGAAAGGAGCAGATGGAGGGGAGAGGGGCAGGTGGAGGGGAGAGGAGGCAGGTGGAGGTGAGAGGAGGCAGGTGGAGGTGAGAAGGGCAGGTGGAGGTGAGAGGAGGCAGGTGGAGGTGAGGAGGGCAGGTGGAGGGGAGGAGAGGGGCAGGTGGAGGGGAGAGGGGCAGGTGGAGGTGAAAGGGGCAGGTGGAGGTGAAGGAGCAGATGGAGGGGAGAGGGGCAGGTGGAGGGGAGAAGGGGAGGTGGAGGTGAGAGGAGGCAGGTGGAGGGGAGAAGGGGAGGTGGAGGTGAGAGGAGGCAGGTGGAGGTGAGAAGGGGAGGTGGAGGTGAGAGGAGGCAGGTGGAGGTGAGAAGGGGAGGTGGAGGTGAGAGGAGGCAGGTTGAGGTGAGGAGGGCAGGTGGAGGTGAGAGGGGCAGGTGGAGGGGAGGAGAGGGGCAGCTGGAGGGGAGAGGGGCAGGTGGAGGTGAGAGGGGCAGGTGGAGGTGAAAGGAGCAGATGGAGGGGAGAGGGGCAGGTGGAGGGGAGAAGGGGAGGTGGAGGTGAGAGGAGGCAGGTGGAGGGGAGAAGGGGAGGTGGAGGTGAGAGGAGGCAGGTGGAGGTGAGAAGAGGAGGTGGAGGTGAGAGGAGGCAGGTGGAGGGGAGAGGGGCAGGTGGAGGTGAGAGGCAACGCAGCAGAGTACATGACCCAAAGATGGAAATAACCGCTGGTGGCCAGTCACCACTTGGAAGACGTTGCCATGGCAACTGGCTCACTCCAGCCCCCCGAGCTGAGCAAGATGTTTGGAATGTGATTTTTTCTATTTTCTCTTCTAATCCTGTGGTTTGTGAATGGCCTTTCAACTGGCTATTTATATTCTGACGTTCTTTATCTTATTATCTGTAAACCACAAGAGGTTACTCATTCTCAGCCACCATAGAGTTTGGAGCAGTTTACCATCGCAATATTTCCTCCATCCTCAATCGTTTAAAAATTAACTTTAAAAATTAATTGACTGCTAGTGATTTCAGATCCTGGAGGAGGAAAGGGTAATCTGAGGTAATCTTGCTCAAGGACACTAACAGGTAGACTGGTATAGACATTGGGGAATGAAACCTCAACCCAGTACCTTTCTTCTCTCATGCTGACCGGGTCTCCTCTCTCCTCTCCCTCTCCCCTGCTCTGCAGACGCCATGGGCCTGTCCGACGTGGCCCACGTGGAGAGCATCCAGGAGAAGTCCCAGTGTGCGCTGGAGGAGTACGTGCGAAACCAGTACCCCAGCCAGCCCGTGCGCTTCGGCCGCCTGTTGCTGCGGCTGCCCTCGCTGCGCATCGTCTCCTCGCCCGTCATCGAGCAGCTGTTCTTCGTGCGGCTGGTGGGCAAGACGCCCATCGAGACGCTGCTGCGCGACATGCTGCTGTCGGGATCCAGCTACAACTGGCCCTACATGCCGTCGGTGCAGCGCGACCGCCCCATCTCCCTGCACTACAACGAGAACGGGCCCTGAGATGATCGACGCCCCCTCCCCCCCCCCCCCCACCCCCCAGCCCCCAGCCCCTCCCGATGGAGACGGAGCCCGGTTTCCGGAGATGAACACGGGAGAGGTTCCAGGAGATATTCAGGCTGATCACCACCACCCCCCCCACCCCCCCCCCCATTTTTCCCCCCATCTCTGATCCATCCTTTCTTCATCCATCCATCCATCAAACCATCCATCTTCTCTTCTCTTCTCATCCATCCATCCATCCATGCCTTCATCCATCCATCCATCCATCCATCCATTCATCTCTCTCCAGCTTCAACACTTTGTACCCCGTCATCTTCGACTTCTTCAACTTTCCAAGGAGAACCATCTCCATCATCATTCCGTCAAAAAAAAAAAAACGTTTTAAAGACAGACTTGACCAGCCAATAGGAAATGCGCTTTGACGTCCCAGCCAACGAAGACAAACCAATCGGTCGACCCCCTCTAGCGGAGACTGCGGTCCAATGCCGAGGCTTGATGGACACTTGTTGATGTGGTGGTGGTGGGGGTGGTGGTGGTTGGTGGAACAGACTGTTGCACAGTTCACCAGCAGGTCTGTTGGACTCACTGGAGATGTCGGTCTGGAAACCTCAAACGGTCTGCCACACTCTCCTCAACACCTTGTTTGTGGAGTCTGAAGCCCGAGCTCCCAGCGGAAACCATGCCAAGTCATAAGGTTACCAACTTTTATTTTGAAGAAAACCAGAAGCCATTAAAAAGACAAATGCCAAAATTGTCCTTGAACTTTTGCAAAGGATGTTTATTGTGCGTGTGTGTGTGTGTGTGTGTGTGAGTGTGAGTGTGTGTGTGCATGTGTGCGTGTGTGTGTGAGTGTGAGTGTGTGTGTGAGTGTGTGTGTGTGTGCGCATGTGTGCGTGTGCGTGCGTGTGTGAGTGTGTGTGTGACCGAGCGTGTGTCTGTGTTTATTAGCACTGTTTATATCTCTTGAATGTGTCCATATGTATATCATTGACTTATAGACGCTCACAGTTTGACGTAGTGTGGTTGAGCTTAGGACTTGATGGTTCAGGAGGTTTATTGGACACAGTCAGTATGACGACGAGACAAAATGTCTCACCAATTGGGGGAAAATCTTCATTTATCACGTGAGCAGCCTGTGCCAAAGCTGATGTATAATAATGCATCCATATTGTAGAAAATTTGTTGGTGGATAAAAATTGAGTTTGGGTTTGTCTATAATTTGACTTTTTGTTCTGTATCTTGGTGAGGGAAGCGGGAGGGTCTTTCAAATAAAGTAAACTAAAATGAGATAAACTAAGTAATTAATTGGAGGCACTTGCATTGTAAAATCTTTTTCCCGCCAAATTACAGCACTAACAGAACGACGCCATCATCCCCGTCATCCCTTATTACGCTAGTACAGTGGTGCACAACACGTTCTCTTAATTCCTTTAGCAGTTAGAATGGTCACAAGCTGTGGAACGGATGCAAAAAATAAATGAATAAATGGACGATTTGGGGGGGCGGCAAATTTTGTAATACTCGCTGTAATACTTGCCTTAGAACAAAGGATTTTGTCACTGCAGATTTATTTTATGACTGTGCCATAATCTGTGGTTACCTGTTATGACAGGTTATTATCCGGAGAGAAACTCACACTGAAGGGTGATGTGATGCCCATGTCACAAAGGATTTGTGACGCGACAATGCAAAATACAACGTTTGGACTCAGCGGCTGATAGTTGTGGCATGAAGCGATGTCGAGAACAAGGGCATTTCGTCTCGCATCACCGTCACTATTAGGTCTCCGTTTATTTAGGGTTTTCTTTCTTTCTATCTTTTGTTTTTTTTTTGTCCCGACATTGTGTAGGTCTCCTCTCTAGGTTGTGAAACTAACTCCAAGGGAATGGTCCACCTCAACTCACGTGAGGCGTTTCCATGGGGATTGGGAACTCCACCTGGATTCCACAGAAGAAGAAAAGTCTATCACTTCCTCCTCCTCAAACTACTACAGTCAATGTTATGATATTATCTCGATTTGCGATTTTTGACCATGACATAGTTTAGGATTGTACGTAATTGTTTTTGTTTTTTTGGTTTTGTTTTTTTGGTTGGCTAGCGGCAAACATGTTTTTATTTTCTAAATAGCCGCCTTGTGTATGAATGACGTTTTTGTTCTTCTTTCGAACGTC
>PIJE02000013.1:620941-623441 GCA_002895965.2 Coryphaenoides rupestris
TAGATAGAAAGGCCGTTCTCTCCGATCTCTCATTTCTAAATGTGAGTGTTAGCCGTAGGGCGGTCTCCATCGCCGGGGGTCTCGGGTTGGGGGTGGGGCGGGGGGGGGGGGGATACGGACGCCACCGCCACCGAGGGGAGGGCGGGAGGGCGGGGGTGATCGATAGGTGGGATGTCAGTTTGAATTGAGGTCACCCTCTGTCTCCCCTAAGAGAGTCCACTTACTGGCGCACTGTCAAGCGCTGCAGGGAGGCGGGGGGGGGGGGGGGGGAGGGGGGAGGATGGGGGTGGCAGCCGTAACCCGCGACCCCATCTCTTGTCGGAGTGCGGTGACTTCTTGTCCGCCGCCGTGTTCGTTTTGTCCAATCTCTCCCGCTAAGGATGACATCACCCCGACCCCCTACACACCCCCAACCCCTCCTACCCGGGCTCGGTCCAATCGCTGAACTGGCGCTGGCTATTTACTGACCCAGCAGGGAAAGTACAGCCAAACAGCTTGACCGTCACCGAAACCATAACCTTGAGGTCCTTGAGTTCTTTTTTTTTTGCTTTTGTTTTTGTTTTGTTTCGACCTCCGATGAACACTTCAGATGAGGACATCGATCCGAGGATGATTCGATTTCGATTCAGCAGAGTAAAGTATGCAACCCGGGATTCAATTTGAAGTGCTTTGGACGGAGCATGATCTCATTACCCTTCATACACTGACTCACTGCTTTAAATAGTGAAGAGTAGAATACAACAGAACACAGTCGAATAGAATAGAATAGATTACAATAGTACATTTACATTTAGGGCATTTGGCAGACACTTTTATCCAAAGCGACTTACAAAGAGTACATATGTTGAAGGAGAGGCAGCAATATATCACTGTGGTATATAAAGATAGGAATAGAACAGGTTTCAAGCATTCATAGTTGCAAGGCTAACAGAATGAGTTCTGTAATTGCGAGGTTGCCAGCATAATAACTGGGATAACAGTAGATGAGAGTAGTAGATTAGAGCACAATAGAATATAACAAAATATGATACAGTCGGTTACAGGCGTAGATTAGAGTATACATATAACAGAATAGAGCAGAATTTAATACAGTAAACTACAGTAGATTACGGATTACAGTACAGTAATAGATTAGAGTTGAATAGAATATAATAGAGTATTAGAATAGAATCCATTCTACTAAAGGCTGAGCATCGGCCTTGTCCTGATCTTGGGCAACATTGAAACAGATCATCTCTTGTCTCTAAATAACATGAAAAGTTCAGCGCATGCGTTGAAATATTTACAAGCGACAGACAGACACTCTGACCTCCCTTCACTGAGGCTGTAAAGAACTTTATTATTAAGCATCTCATTAAGTCAAAGTTCGTTCTGGGCTCCATTCATTTCATCTGTGTGTGTGTGTGTGTGTGTGTGTGTGTGTGTGTGTGTGTGTGTGTGTGTTTGTTGTGTTGGGCGTCATTCATCCGAGCCCCCGTGACCAATCTCCCCAGACGCATCGCGGGCGCCACCCGATCCAGCGCTGTGTCCGCGCGTCTCCAAAGCTAATATTGTAATGAAACGGATCTGTCCGGTGTGTGTGTGTGTGTGTGTGTGTGTGTGTGTGTGTGTGGGTGCATGTGTGTGGTCTGCTCGCAGTGTTTGTAAAGATGTCCCAAAACCAATATCCCACCGCCACCGCCCCGCACCCCCCAACCCTCCGCCATTTCCAGAATCAACACACTCCCATTCAACATTCCCAGATCCCACGGAACGGAACGCTCATTTGTCCATAGCCACCGGAATTAGGATTCTCCTCGCCACACTCTGCTACCCCCCCCACCCCCCACCCCCCTCTCTCTCTCTCTCTCTCTCCCTCTTTCTCTCTCTCTCCCTATCTTCCTCTCTCTCCCTCTCTCATCTCAATCTCATCTCGCCCTCCATCACTCCTCTTTCAGGGGAAATTGCTCTGAACGGAGGTAAAATGTAGCCATCATTGAAGGTTTGACAAAAAAACCACCCCCACCCCTCCGCCCCATCCTCCTCCTCCCTCCCTTCATCTCCGCCACGTTCACCTCCACCACCTCCACCTCCACCTCCACCTCCACCATCACACCGGCGCCCCCCCCCCACCCCCCAAAATGTTATAAATCCTTAAAAAGGCGGCGGTGGACTGGGCTGTATGGAAACACCATCAATATTGATGTGGGAGACCCTGCCTCCTCCATCGCCGTCTCCTCAGCCTCCAAACATTAATATTGATGGTGTTGTGCGGGAGGGAGGGGGGGTTGGGGGGGGGGGGGCTGAATGGTAATGGCAGCTGGGGCGGGTGGAGGTTTGGGGTGGGGTGGGTGGCGGGGTAGGGGGGGTGGAGGGTAGGGGTTATCGGTGATGAATATAGAGGTGGCCGTTTAGGCGGTGAGGAGAGTGGGGGGGGGTGACAGACAGCCTAGGAGCGTCCGGAGACACGGGACGAAGGGGGCGAGGCAGAGGATGTCCAGGAACGCTGATGGTTTTGGAA
>PIJE02000013.1:625941-632759 GCA_002895965.2 Coryphaenoides rupestris
ATAGAACAAGTTCATAATGGCTAGTTTAACCCCTCGCTGGTTAACAGCAAGCTAGCTAAGATAAGTAAGTCTATTTATTGCAAATGTATTTATTATCATCAATATTTATTTACATTTCTGACAATGACAAAAGAAACCCTGGAAGCTTGACTCCCTGGCCTCTGGTCCTTACCTCCATGTTATCAGAAAGGTGATGAGATTGACACTGGCCACGCCTCCACCACCTGTCACTCTTCACACAACCTGCACCGTGATTGGCTGGTTCACACGGTAGCTGTCCTCAATGACGAACTGATGCCCCAGGTTTCCCACAGCTGTCATAACCTCAGGGGAACCTGCAGTTACCTTAAAATAAGATAAGCTAAGTGACGTTAAGGTTTGGTTAGGGTAAATGTACCAAACCTTCATTTGGTTTGGTTAAGCTAAAATACCCTGAGCTAAGATATGCATAATCAGTTTAGTTTAGTTTAGTTTCGTCTCATTTATTTAATCTTAATTTAAGTGAAGTTAAATTATGTTCAGTCTAGTCAGTGGTGGAAAAAGTACAAAGATATTTTGCTTTAGTAAAAGCAGTAATACTACAAGTAAAAGTACTTAAGTACTCTGCAAAAGTAACTAGCAACAAAAGCTGTCAGACAAATTTAGTGGAATAAAAAGTACAATATTTGCTTCTGAGATGTAGTGGAGTAGAAGTATAAAGTAGCAGAAAATAGAAATACTCAAGTAAAGTACAAGTACCTCAGATTTGTACTTAAGTACAGCACTCGAGAAAATGTACTTACTCTTTCCACCACTGAATCTAGTGTAGTCTGGTCTGGTCTAGTCAAGCTTAAGCTTGTTGATTCTACTCCATTCTCTCTCGTTTTACACAAATGACCAAAAATAATGATCTTTTGAAAGCCTGTAGTTGTGTTATGTTGTTTCCATACAGCTCTATAATGTTGAGCTTCCAGTGGAACAGCTCGCTGGGACCAGAGTCCTCGACTGGGAGACAGAGCAGTGATTTCCCAGACGCAGATTAATCCTCTTTACAGCCAATCCAGGACTTAACCGCGGGTATTGACAAGAGTTTCATCCGTGTCTCAGCCAATTTAGCCCCAGCTCTGGGCATAGGTCAAACAATGGTCAATGCCACACTCACACACTGCTAACACACACACATATACATGCATGCACAAACACACATACACACACATACATGCATGCACACACATATACGCGCGCACACACACACACACACACACACACACACACACACACACACACACACACAACACACACACCCACATATACATACACACACACACACACACACGCGCATGCATGCATGCACACTCACTCACACACACATACACACACACACAAAGTAATTTTTCCCCATTTCCTCTTCAGTGCCATGAACAAACATGGACCTTGTTATACTATAACCTAAAAATGGTTTTAATTTACCTCGATGACAAACGGTATTTCTTAATTTCTATTTTGAGTTGTTTCCATTTGGGGGAGGCTTTTATCTGAATCATCTTACCATACAGTGCACACGTTCTTGAACCTCTAGCCCTGACCGTGTTAATGCAATGCTCTACCAGTTGAGCAGGACTATTGTGGTGCAACGGCCTGTCTGTACAGACTACAGTACTATCATTTGGTCTGCACGGACAGGCCAGGAGACATTATTTATACATCTGCTCAAGAATACAGTTTTCTTTTTACAACGAGGGAACCTTAATAAAAAAATAAATTAAAAAAAGGTTTTCCTTTTGGTTTTGCTTATCTAAACTGAGCAAAAAGTTGCTTTGCTTGTATGTGATTCATTCATTCCTCCAGGGGCATGTCTTGAACTTTCTAATGTTGTGTGTATGTGATGGTAGAATAAGGGAGCTAAAACAGTTTTGTGAGACCACCCCCCCACCCCCCCCAACGACCCAGCATAGGGTCTATGTAACACACACACACACACACACACGCACACGCACACACACACACACACACACACACTGGTGACATCAATTTGACCCCAGCCGTGGAGTGAGCCACCCCAGGTATTATTAAACGGTGACAGCGTCATGGGGGATCCTGGGAAATCCCCTTTTCATCTGTCATGGCATTTTGTTGGAACTGCTCCTATAACTCAGAATAACATATATACTATAGCTGTATAGACGACCCCGTCACACAACAGGGCAAACGTTCACTAAGAACAGACAAAAGGGTTCGGTACAGTTGTCTGAAATACGCAACAAAACGCACATTTGCGCTTCGCAAACACAGAACTCATACAAATCTGTTATAAATAATAGATGGCTCCCTAAAGTTGTTGAGCTGTGTCGGAGGGGGGTTTGCTCACTGGAAGTAAATAGGACAAATGTCTCCACTAAAATTAGATTTTTTTTGGGGGGGGGGGGCTGCCTTCCCATACGAAAACATATCCCATCTTTCTTTATTTGCGCAGAGCCTGCCTCTGTACATAAAGAAATAATAAACACACACAACAACAACAACATGGTTTATGGCTCATCTCCATTCAGACAGCCGCTACCAGGCAGATTCCACCGAAATAGCCCCCCAACAAACAGCAATGAACTTCCAATGGCCAAATTAATAAAAACATTTAAAAAAAAATCAAATAAACGACAACAAAAAAGCCAGCTCGAGCCTGGAGGACAGCCGTGACCCCCGGTTGACCTGGCGGAGTGTGTGCACGTGCACGACCAACGTGCGCACTCCTGCGTGTGCCGTTGCGCGCTCGCTCGGCTGTGGAGACAGCTCCCAGGTGTCAATGTGTGGAAATGTCTTTCAATGTATAACGGTGTGGGGTGAACACACACACACACACACACACACACACACACACACACACACACACAACATCCTCCATCAACTGAAAATGCATTTCCATTCCAGGGTAAGAAATCGGAAATCACAACAACGTATAAACCAATAACAGACTCCTCTTTTGAAAAGAACGCCTTCTTTTCTTCTTCCAAAGGAGAATATTGTGCTTTTTTACTCCTCTCTCTGTGTGTTTCTCCTCTTAACTTTGCTGCTGTGCTCCTTGGGGATATGAATAAGTCATCGCAGAGCAGCCATTTTAAGCGCTCCAAGCGTTTTTTAAGTCTCCCTCCACCTCCCCCTCCACCTCTAGCGGAGTGCACCACTCCACCCGCGCGCCAAGACAGCTCTCCGTAGCTCGCGGGTGAGAAAAGTCAAGTCGAGAGCACATGAAAGGTCACAGACCATATCAACATTTACACAAAATCCATTCATGCACAGTTAGCTTGTGTTCCTTGAATTATTGAACTTTACAGCTCATCACTTTTTAAACACTTGCGCTACTTCGGCCTCGGGAATATGTACTTTTTGTCAAAAATTTAGTACATCTTCAACGGCCGAGTGTTGCATGCAATTGGTGAAAGAAAGATTGGTGAAAAATAAATAAAACTGCAATGCATGCTGGTACATACATGTTTGTATTTTGTATACCTGTTTGATTGGCACACTGGAATTCCCCTTCTGGGGTGTATGAAGTGTTATCTGGGAATCTTATTGTGTCTTCACTTATCTTAAAACAATACTACCCCCCCCCCCCCCTCTCTGTCTCTGTCTCTCTCTCTGACTCTCTCTCTCTCTCTGTATCCCTCTTTCTCTATCTCTCATTCTCATTTTCTCTCTCTCGCTCTCTTTGTCATTATCTCCCTCTAGCCACCCTCTCTCCCCCTCCATTTATTTCTTTGCTCCTCGGTTTGCTCTGTTCTTCTGCTACACATTCCTCACCCTTCTGGGACATGAATGCATCTTATCTTATATCTTTATCTTGACACAGAGTGACTCTCATCATGATGCAACTCTACTGTAAGGCGATCCCGCCACAGTTATGTACAGATCCACCTCTCTTCTCTCTTCTCTCTCTCGTCTTCTCTCCTGCTCCTCTCTCTCTCTCTTCTCCTCTCTCTCTCCTCCTCTGGGCTCTTCTGCTTTCACTGTTTTTGGCGTCGATCCCACTGTGTTCCTGGTGATCACATGATCAGTCTCCTGTGCTGATGCTCTGGTATAAAGTAGACCCCCCACACACACACCCAGCGGGACACACCAACAATGTTGAAGCCCTTTCAGTGGGCGTAACTGTGATTAAGGGCTGTGCAATTAAAATGGTCTTGACATTAAAAAAAATCCTCAAAATAATACTCTGGCGTCCTGTGCCGAAGCAAATCTTTCACTATTTCACTATTTAATCACTATTGTGATCTGTTTCTCTCTCTCCTCTCTCTCTCTCTCTCTCTCTCTCTCTCTCTCTTCTCTCTCTCTCTCTACCACGCCCTGGCAGGGCAGAGCAGTAGCCGCAGCAGACGGCTCATCTCTCTGCACGGAGCGGCACAGGACATCCTTCGTCCCCACGGCCATAAGACTACAACACCTCGGTCTAGGGCAAGGGCTCATCCCCCTCCCTCATGTGCAATTCATTATTTATTATAATTAATTTAACTTGACCTGGTAGAATGTATGTCTATTGTCTGTCCTTTTATTTATTGTCAACTGTATTGTTGTTGTTTGACTTGAGCTATGGGATACCTTGAATTCTCCCAAGGGGATAAATAAAGTATCTATCTATCTATCTATCTATCTATCTATCTATCTAGCTTCTCTCTCTTTCTCCCTCTCTCTCTCTTTCTGTCTCTCTATTTATCTCTCTTTCTCTGGCTCTCTCTTAATTATATTGTTTAGTAATTGAAAGGGCTTTATTGGTGTGGGAAACACACCTCAGCGCTGGCGTTAGCTGGTGAAAAGATTCCAAATAGAGAGACGTGTGAAAAGAGAGGGAGCTGTCTCTCTCTTTCTCTCGCTCTCTCAATTTCAATTCAATTCAATTTAAAGAGCTTTATTGGCATGGGAAACGTACATTTATATTGCCAAAGCAAGTGGTAAATAAAAAGTATATTTATAAAGAACTAAATATATACAGTAAAAGTAAAACAATATAAAAAAGAAAAAGGAAAAAAGAAAAAAAAATTGAAAAGAAAGAGAAGAAATTAAATATAAATGTTTTTACAAAAAAAATGAAATAAAAAGACATATATATATATATATATATATATAATAAAAAAATAAATAAAATAAAATACGAATTAAAATAATGATGATAATAATAAAGGGGGCTTGACAGGTGATTGACAGTCTTTATGGACTATCACATTCACCATCACTATCACATTCACCATCACTATCACATTCACCATCACTCTCACATTCACCATCACTATCACATTCACCATCACTATCACATTCACCATCACTATCACATTCACCATCACTATCACATTCACCATCACTATCACATTCACCATCACCATCACTATCACATTCACCATCACTCTCACATTCACCATCACTATCACATTCACCATCACTATCACATTCACCATCACTATCACATTCACCATCACTATCACATTCACCATCACGATCACATTCACCATCACTCTCACATTCACCATCACCATCACTCTCACATTCACCATCACTATCACATTCACCATCACTATCACTCTCACATTCACCATCACTATCACTATCACATTCACCATCACTATCACATTCACCATCACTATCACATTCACCATCACTATCACTCTCACATTCACCATCACTATCACATTCACCATCACTATCACTCTCACATTCACTATCACTATCACATTCATCACATTCACTATCACATTCACTATCACTACCATTATCACTATCACATTCACTATCACATTCACTATCACTGTCACTATCACTCAACAATAAAACAGAAGAAACATATACAAATAAGTCAAACAACCTCCATCAGAAAAAAAAACTAGCTAGATATGGTGTTGGCTGTCTCCCTGCCTGCCTGTGGTCAACATGGCCGCCACCAGGAGCAGGTGGGGGGGTCGTGGGGAGCCCAGCTTGATGCTCAGCTGGAGCCTTTGTTTCTCCTTGAAAGCGTTTGTTTTGGGGTTGTGGATGTGGATGGAATGTTGATGAGGGTCATGTAGTGACCACTTGTGTTTGACCACCGCATGCTGCCATCCCCACACTTTCAGGGGCCCTTGGCGTCTGAGCTGTTTGGTCCGCTTTAATCACACCCTGGAGCGATTCCCCCGATAGTACGGTTTGTTTGAGCATGGTGTGTGAACGCTCATTCGAACTCTGGTGCGGACCAAACAAACAAACTCTGATCAGCTTGAAAACTGGCGTCTCGGTCTGCTTCAGATTGAACGCAGACTGAGGTTTTTAAATTATTCAGTGAATTGGGTGATTTTTATTTGTAGGAACACCAAAGCAAAATTAAAAAACAATGACCACACAAAGTTGTCCACAACAAGGAGTTAGTTGTGAGTTCCCCTCAGATTTTCGGACCCATTCTACAGCGTGACATGTGTTTACATTGTTTGGTTCGCTTGACAAAGTCCAGTGTGAACGCAAACTCAAACAAATGAAAACGTATCAACTTCACCCCTGAATCAGACCAGGTCTACCAGTTCGGTGTGAAAAGGCCTAAATCCCTCACTTCTGTCAACAAAAATTATGAAAAAAAGAAATCACAGACGTGTTTTTGGGGAAAACATGGATGACCTATTTTGGCAGTTGACCTCAAATTAACTGTGTGTTGTGTCTGTTTGTGTGTGTGTGTGTGTGTGTGTGTGTGTGTGTGTGGTGTGTGTGTGTGTGTGTGTGTGTGTGTGTGTGTGTGTGTGTGAGTCGTGTGTATGTGTGTTTGTGTGTGTGTGTGTGTGTTGTGAGCGTGTGTGTGTGTGTTTCGTGTGTGTGTGTATAACTATCCTCAGCCA
>PIJE02000013.1:634692-637192 GCA_002895965.2 Coryphaenoides rupestris
ATGGGAAATGTACATTTACATTGCCATTAAAAGTGGTAAATAAAAAGTATACTAAACTAAATATATACAGGTCAGTAAAAGGTGATTGAATTGTCTTTATGGAGGTTGTATTCCGTTGGATGTCTTTTTCCTGTCGCAACAGCTCACAAATCTTGCTGCCGTGTTTGTTCAAAATGTGTGTTTGTGTGTGTGTGTGTGTGTGTGTGTGTGTATGTGTGGCACTGTGGGGACAGGCTCAGAATGAGGACCAGTGTGAGGTCAAAGATATCATCAAATGATTGATATCATTTAAATCTCTTTACAAACCTACATTTTGCCGTTTGCTATATTTTGAAAACGTTTGATCCTAATTCTACCTCAGATTCATGATGGACTTGTTATTCGTGAACCTTTCATACAACAGAAAGGTATTTTAATGCATGATAATTAAATGATGGTCTTCCTTTCCCCAAAATCCATTTCATTGAGTTGTTTTGGTATATTTTCAACATCTGCCATCTGGCTATTTTTACTTGAATAAATAAATTAAACACAACAACGTCATCACCGCTGACGTTGGGTCAGCTGTGTCCTTGTCCTGTCACCAACTGTCATTGTTTTTGTAATTCTGGTAAATGGATTGCATTTATAGAGCGCTTTACAGTTGTCTCACATTCAACCATTCATCCACCGACGGCGGTCTTCACCATGTAAGGTAACGACCAACACGTCAGCAATTAGGGTTAGGCGTCTTGCTCAGGGACACCTCAACACTTAGCGAGACGGAGCCCGGGGATCGAACCAGCAACCTTCTGGTTTCCAGACAAACCGCTCTTACCTTCTGAGCAACTGCCGCCCACATCTTGTGTTGCCATCGCGACGTCAGTTCCAGAACACGACTGTATGAATGTATAACGGTAGAAGACCAGAGGGACGAACTCCCTAGCAACACACCAGAAGTCGGAATCAAGTCATTAGCTTTAGCCTTAGCCTATATCCCGGCAACACCTCGCGGAGCACGGGCTGACCCGTGATACGTGTCCGGTGTTTGTACCGCCTCCATACCTCTACAGCGGCTGTCTGCTCGGATGTAGTCGAGACTGAGATCCGCTTTAAGCCAGGCCGTTGGCCCCGGGCCAAGAGTCCTGAGCCCAAGAGAGAGACGGGTGCTAGCTAGCGAGGGCGTCACCGACCGTATGCCGCGGGTTGGGGGCACACCAGGACACATGCAGGCACCACAACACAGACTCACAGGGTCATGTGAGTGACACAGAGAGGGAGACGACACAGAAATCTAAAGTACTGGTGCAGGGAGTTATTTTTCCTTTCCTGAACCAAACCATGTGTGGATGCATGTCGGATACTGCTAATAGTTGCAGTGTACGGGTGAGCGGAGTGGACAGTTAGGGGGGAGAGTGGAACCCTGGGAAACAGTAGGCTGAGCAGTAGGCTGCATGCGAATTGTCAAAAGGATAGGTCCTCAGTCCTTCCCTAACTACTTTACCTTAAGCCCATTGTGAGATCAAGGAAAAACATTGTTGAAGTTGAAGACAAGCGTCCCAAAAAGATGAATGCATTCATTTACAAATGTATTTTCAAATTCCGTTTTATTTGGGTGCAAAAGTGTTTGAATGCATCATCCCTACGAGATGTGATCTGACAGTTGAAGGGGAACTGTCATATATTTTTTTGTCTTCACATGCACGTGGGGAAAAAATCGTGGCCGCCAACATCAAGTCAATGACGTCAATGGTACAACTTTTGCACGGAAACAGTTGATGTTGCAGACTGTGATTTTCTTTTCACTCAACGCAAAATCACACATGAAGCAGTCCTGTCTCATATAAGTGAGTAGCACTAGCACATAAGTAGCAAGCATGGCGTTTCCCCTTACAGGAGTGAGGAGAGAGATGTCCACAGAGAGAATCCACAGTTTTTAAACCAACGATTTGTCTTTGCTATCACAAAGGGGATTTAACCAATTTACTAAAAGCTACGGATATATCAAACTGTTAAAAAAACGAATATATACTGTATATATATATATATACATGTACATGTCAGAAATTAGCTGTTCCTCATGTCCTTACATTAAACCACGTGGATAAAACAGAAAAAGAAATATGATTTCATCGAGCATCTCCACTGAAATTAAAACGCAGAGAAATACGGCCCTTTAAATTAGAAACTTCCCCGCCCCCCCCCTCCCGCATACTTAAATCAAAACCACCTCCACCCTCCTCCCCCACCACCCCCCCCCCCCCCACCCCCCCCCCCCCCCCCTCCCCCCTCCTATCTCTGGCCGGTGAACTCTGCTGTCGCCGCGGTTTCAGGCCCCCGGCCGGCGTTGCGCTCGCGATCGCTCGGTCATCATACTGCTGAGTCTCGCTTTGCATGAGAGATTGAATCGCCGCCGCCATCGTCGGCAATGCTTTATGGCGCCCGCCCGTGACCTTTGTCATCCCGGCGAATTAAGCTAGAAGCGTATCAGCTGTCCCCCGCCCCCCCCCCCCCCCCCCTC